>JASANF010014387.1:0-21723 GCA_030248245.1 Trissonchulus sp. WLG1_4 | reverse complement strand
TTCACTTAAGGTGGTAATGTCGCCAAAGCAGTTTTGCTCATAGGCAGCAAAATGAGAACTTTTGCTTTGAAATTGTACGTTCACTGAGAAACTAGTGAAATGCCATATGGTGTCAAATAAATACTGCCAGACACTAGACTACCAATATTTACCAATATTTTTAACCAATCACCATTTGTGAGCCAGACATCACACAATAGAGACATAAAAGTTCAAAAAATCAAGCCAGATATCAGATTGGCCAGTTTGTGAAGTACATGTAATGTTTTGACGCACGATTTTTTGCCACAAATAGGAAAAATGAAAAATGAAGCTTCGTTTTTCTTTTGATTTCAAAATAAGTGTCTAATTGTTTTACAATTTATCATTATTGCTGTGAGTACTTTACAAATAAGGCACAGTTTCACAGTTCAAACAGGCATTACTCCACAACCACTCAAGCAATTTGCGCTAAATTTTGTGTGCATGAACTAGAGCATATGTGCTTTTGCTTTGTGTAAAGAATCTAAACAAAAAGTTTTTTAATTGTGACGAAATTATCGAATGTGAATAGGTTTTTAAAACGTGATTTTTCCGACTTTGCGACTTCACTGCTAACGTTATGCTGCATCAATTTTGCTGAAACTTGGCAAACATATTTGCCTTGAAACACATTTTTAGAATATATAAAGAACACTGACCTATCTTTCAGTGAAAAAGTTTTATAGTCGCGCAAATTCGACTGCTTTCGCGACACTACCCCCTTAAGGTGCAATTAAAACTAATCTTTGACCTTTGCCCCCAATTACTCAGTTTGGTTGCACGTATGTGCATGTCTGAAGCGGATCACACAATAGCCGGAGTCGCACTTTGTCTTCTTATAGACCGGTCCACAAGGGGACAACACTAAGGCCTAGACCATACGGTTGTCCTCTTGTAGCCCGGTCTATAAGGAAATTACCGCATCTATGACCTAGGCCCTATGGCATAGGGCCTGAACGACTACGACACATACACAAATAACGCGCTAACACCACACAGACCTGCAATTCTTGAATTTCTTTTACCAACAGTCTATCACGGATGGATATCCTCGTCGACTCTCCACTTAACGAAGATTTTGACGGACTACCACTGCAAGAACGCCTTTCTTCGGAAATTTTTCTGAGGTTTAGCATCGCATAACAAACTTTGTGTTGTCTAAAATAGTAAAATAAATTTTTTGCAAATAATAAATTTCACATATAAACCACGGTCTACTGTTTACTACAGAACCCACTGTATGTTCGAGGTGATTATAGAGAATGTTGTATAATTCAAAGCCTAATGCCCAAAAACCCACCTTTTGAAAATGGTCTGGTGAAGTGGTGATGTCGAAAAACCTAGTAGCTATATACCCCAAAAGACTCATGGTAGTGCAAAAAGACGTTTATTATTAACACAAATGCGCATATTGACACTTTCTTGATCGAATTCTGGAATACGAGTCTAATAGTCGGACTTTGCCATTTTGAGGTCCCTTGGCAGCGGAAAGTAGTATTCTCTGGTACTATAGCCAGTTTTTTGTATGTTTTCAATTATATAACCTGTTAAATTTTTACCTCACCAGTGGGTAAAGTTAGCCTAATTTTACCTGCAGGTAATTTTAAGAATACGGCCCCAGAATCCAGATATGTAGAAATGAAGTTACGCATCCCAGGCGCGGATCCAGAAATTTTCAAAGGGGGGCCCTACCTCGGGTGGCGACCGGGGAAATAGAGCTTTTTTAGAATTTTGAAATACAATTTACATTGAAAATGTAAATTTAAGCTATATATACTTGTTGAAAAACCATTGCATATGCGGGGGTCTGGGGGCGGCAGCCCCCAGAAGCTAGAACTTTTTCAAAATTTTTAAATACAATTTGCATTGAAAATGTAAATTTAAGCTATATATATTTTCTTATTGAGATACCATTGCATATGCGGGGGTCGGTCTGGGGTAGGGCGGCGCGGCACTGCAAGTTTTGGAACGTGAAAACGTGAAAAGTGGTTTCGGATGTTCATGTTGGGTCGCTCCAAGAAGAATATTCGTTTGCGTCCACCAAATGCAGCCAAACAATCAAAATTTTCTCAAATATTTTGTTTCTGGGGGCTACCGCCCAGTGGCGTAGCCAGGGGCGGCCCGGGGGGCCAAAGCGGTTTTGGCCCCCCTCAGCGATTTGGGCCCCCCCTCGGATAAAAAATTTGGGTCGCGTAGCACCCCCCCCCCCGGTAGGCAAACTTCGAAAATTTTTCGGGCAAAAAGGCACTTTGGCCCCTCCCTCAACTCGATCCTGGCTACGCTACTGCTACCGCTAAAAATGTGCACTGTCTAAGCTGCTCTTTTTTGCAATAGGTTGCAATTTTTTCAAACCTAACGCAAAAAATATTTTCAGATTTTAATGAGTTGCAGGGGCCTGGGGTGGTAGCCCCCGGAAAAAAATATGTAAGAAAAGTTAGATTGTTTGGCCGTATTTGGTGGACGCAAACGGAAATTTTTTTGATCGGCCATAAAAACCAAACTGTATATACAGTCTGTAATTCAAACGGAATAAATTTCGGGAGACAAGGGACCCTCGAAAGAAAATTTTTGTAAATTAGTGTCAATTTGTGTTGAACGTAGAGAAATTTTTTGCCTTAGCAGCAAAACAATGCATTATATACGCGTATGCATAAATGCATTATATGCATAAACCTTTACACAGGAAGAAAAAGCTGCATCCGAAAAGGGTGCAAAACGAGTGAGAAAAATTTCTCACTAGATTCGGAGAGCAAAGTTGCACTCGTTTCTCACTCGTTTCTCACCCGTTTCACACTTTTTATCACTAAATTCTGACTTTTTCTCACTCTTTTCGCACGCATCCGAAACCAGTGAGAAAAATAGTCGGAAGCAAATTCTCACTCTTTTCGCACTCTATTCTCACTCTATTAACACTCTTTTATCACTGCTTTCACACTCTTTTCTCACTCTAGCTAGTCAGCGCAGTAATAATTCTCACTGTTTTCTCACTATTTTATCACTCAATTCACACTGATTTTTCACTGTTTTCTCACTCAATTCCCACTATTTTCTCACTCTTTTCACACTACTTTCTCACTCTTTTCTCACTCCAGCTAGACAGCGCTGAACAAATTCTCACTCAATTCGCACTGTTTTCTCACTCAATTCGCACTATTTTCTCACTCTTTTCACACTACTTTCTCACTCTTTTCTCACTCCAACGAGACAGCGCTGAACAAATTCTCACTCTTTTCTCACTATTTTCTCACTCTTTTCACACTATTATCTCACTGTTTTCTCACGAAATTTATGCCCTATTGCACTCTTGCGGTTTGTCGATTAGATATAGATTTTATTACATGAATCAGTCGATACTTGGTTTGTCGGTATCAATATTGGTATATATAATACGTACGTACATACGTATGTCATATATCGTTGCATCAGTATTTTCTGAATACATAGACATATATATTGTACATTGGCAATATTAAGCTAAATTGTGTATTGGCGCAGTGCGCACAACTTACAATTACTATATGTACTACTAACAAAACAGTGATTCGTGGAGCTGAAGCATATAATTACCCTTTTGTAGGTTTACGCACTAGCTTAATCATAAAGTCTACAACATTAAACTAAGGTATAACATAAACGAAAAATTGATAACTTACCAGGTATATTTATACCAAGTTGCTAAAATGCTAATAGCCGCAATATCTTCAATTAAAGGTAAAAAAGCTCTTGTTCAAGTTAAAAAGACAGCAGCCACGTGTAACTAGCAACAGTGAGACACAAGAAGAATTTGATTGTGTGAAATATTTATCACTGGTTTCACCATCCAAAAATAGTGAGAAAAGGGTTCTAAACCAGCGAGAAAACAGTGTTAAATAAGTGTAACAATAGTGCGAAACGAGCCGTAAAATTTCTCACTCGTTTCGCACTAGTTTCTTACTTTGAAGCACAGCCGGGAAGAGTGGGAAAAGAGTGCGAAACGAGTGAGAAAATTTTCTCACTTATTTCTCACTCGTTTCGGCTTCAGCGTAGAGTAACAAAAGAGTGCAAAACGAGTGAGAAAATTTTCTCACTCTTTTCCCACTACTGCAGACTTCAGTGTAGAGTGCGAAAATAGTGAGAAAGAAGTGAGATAATTTTATCACTCCTTTCTTACTGGTTTTTGACGTGGTGAAAAAGTGAGAATTCAGTGAGCATTTCATCCGAAATTTTTTCGACGATTTTCGAATGTGAGAATCCAGTGAGAAAATTTTTTCTGGCTACTGACCATCCGAAAAACGTCCAAAACAAGTGAGACATTTTCTCACATTTTTCGCACTGTATTTGAACGTGCGAATACAATGAGAAATTTCAACATTTTCTCACTCTTTTTGGACATTTTTCACACTATTGGTTTTCCTGTGTTACGACAGATAATAACAATGAGAACTACGGTAATTACAAAGTTCTGGGGGCGATTCGCCCCTAGGAAATTTTTTGGATATTTGGGCTAAATTTGATGAATTTGGAACGTTACGTAACGTATCGGAAATTTTTTTGAGGGGGCCTTCTTTGCCAAAGGGGGGGCCCAGACCCAGAGGGGGGGGGGGGGGCGGGGCCCCTGCCCCCCCCCTGGATCCGCCACTGACGCATCCTCAAAGTTGAATTTTTTCGAATTTTGGAAAATAAGCAAATTTTTGATTTTTTGATTTGATTTCAAGCAATATGCTTAACAAATAATCAAAATGACACATCAGCAATTGTCCTGAAAAATGTAAAAATAATGCACAAAGGAACACATAGACTTGAGATTTAGTGCCCGGAAGGCCGGAAGTACTTTTTTACAGACAGGATCCAGAAATTTTCAAAGGGGGGAGCATACTTCGGGTGACGACCGGTGGGGGGGGGGGGGGGTAGCGAGCAATCAATCTCATGTAAAGATTTTTGAGGCCATTTTAGCTTTTATCATTTGGTAAAAATATCAAGATATTTGGAAAATTGCCAAATTTTACAGTTTTACTGGCAAACTGCCGAATGGGTGAACATTGAGCAAAAAAATATTAAAAACTCATCAATGCATATCATTATACACAAAATAGCAGTCGAAAAATGTTGGTCGTATAACACGAGGCCGAATCGTCGCCCGGCCGAAAATGTTGCACAAGGCCGAATCGTCACGAGGCCGATTCGTCGCCAGGCCGAATCGTCTTTATTATTTTAAAGCAATGTTTAGGCTTAGCTGGCACGATTTTTGCTAAAAATTTTTATTTTCTGACCTACATTATATATGTGAGATATATATATATATATATATATATATATATATATATATATCAGGGTTTTTTTTTCAAAATCGGATTTCATCATTCTGGCGTCATTTTTAAATTCCTGTCGTCATTTTTATTTTTCGTTCGTCAAAATTAGATTATGGCTTTACAGTACCGTTGCGCTGCAGCAATATTGCTAGTTAGCGTTATCTTACATTTTTATGAAATTTAAGCGGTTTTTTTTACCTAATTTTGGCCAAAATTTGTGACACAGATTTCTGTGTTTTTTGGCCAAGAAATAAAGATGTAAATTACTAAATTGCTTTTTTTTGACAGGGGGGTCAAAATTAAGTAGACCGATGGGAGGGAAGGGTCCCACCAGGGGGAGGGGGAGGGGTATTACCCAAAGTTTTTGTGCTTTTTGTACATGTATGCTTGTACGTATATACATGTAATCTCAGTCTGGTGGGGGGCTTTTCCCGGATTTTTCAAAATTTTAGGGGGTCTTGTCCGACATATTGCGGACTTGAACTCATAACGGCCTAAAAATGGAAATTTTTTTGTAAAATTTGTATATTTTTCGCAATTTTTTAGCTTTTTGCTCATTTTTAAAACAATCTGGGGCAAATTTTTAGTTTTCTGGCACCTTTTTTAACTTTGAGGAGTTTTCTGGCACCCTTAACTTTAAACTTTAGGTTTGCTTGTCCCGTAATCCCAAATCTGGGGGGAGCTTGCCCCCCTGACCCCCTTGTACGTCTATGTGCCGAAGATTTCGGTCAAATTTAAAGTAAAAAAATCGGAGAGAGCATGACCTTTCGATTTTTTGGAATTTATTTAGTTAATTGGAAAGCTTTAAAAAAATTTTCAAAACAAACTAAACAAAGTTTTAGCAGCCTCTCAAAAATTTTCGCCAATGCTAACGTCTGGCCCAACAAAAACCCCAGAATTTAACACAAAAATTTGCCGATAACAGCGCATATTGTGCGAACATTATACTATTTTTGGCCGACCGAAAATACCAGATTTAACATTTAACATAATACCCAAAACATTACGCCACAAAAATGCAGGGGTCTAAGAGCGACAAGCCTCAAAAACAAAATTAGAGAATTTTTCACTTTTTAGACCAAACTTGGTCAAATGAAGACGTCTCAGAAATTTTTTCGAGCCGAGAAATTATATAAATGCAAATCACGTCAGAAGCAGAACGTCACATGAGATAGTGCACTAGTAGACTAGATAGGTATATAAATGTACTCGTGTACACATGCAGAGGCATTAATGAAAGTTAATACGAAAGACGAGTAAGCCACTAAGTTGCAGGGGTCTGGGGGCGACAGCCCCCAGAAAAAATTGGAGATTTTTTTAATTTTTAGGCCGAATTTGGTCAAATCAACGTCAATATTTGCTCAAAACCTTTCGTCAAAGCTTCGTCATTTTTATTTTCTGAACGTCATTTTTAAGTTTCATTTCTGCAAATGACGCCAATTTTGACTAAAAAAAAAACCCTGATATATATATATATATATATATATATATATATATATATATGTATGTGATATACATTATATGGATCAAGTGCAGTTGGGGGGGGGGGGGAAATAGTGGACCTATTTTTTGGAGTAGAGCACCTTGAGAGAAGCATTTTTTGTAATAGAACCCCTATCCACAAATTTGGATTTTCCGAGCTATGACCCCTTGAAAATTGCATTTTCAGTGTTTTTGGAGGTGAACGTAGGCCAAAGTTCGAAGCCAAAAATGGCTATAATCTCTGTTTTTGGATAGTTTTGAGTGCGTTATGATGTTTTAAGGCATCGTCTAGGCTTAGTTGGCAGGATTCTCTAGGCTAAGCTGGCAGGATTTTTTCTGAAAATTTCGTTTTTTTTATTGCCGAAGCCTGAGCCTAAGCCTAAGCCTGAACCTAAGCCTAAGCCTAAGCCTGATACTAAGCCTAAGCCTAAGCCCCATACTAAGCCTAAGCCCTAAGCCTAAGCCTAAGCCCAAGCCTAGATTAAGGTCAAGTTTGAATTTGGTCAAAAATTGGACGTTTCTGGCAAATTTGGCCACTTTTTCGGCAGGAACCCGGTTAAAAAGCTTTTGTTTTGATCCTAAAAAATTGCAAACAATAATTTGACACCATTTAGACGCGATTAGGACGGAAAATACAAGGGCTTCGGACAAAATTTGCGAAAACGTCCCTCAATGAGGGTTCAGATTTCGGGGGGTCGTATCTCAAAAAATCCAAAAAATGAAATAGGGGTTCTTGAAGCAAAAATGCTTCCCCCAAGGTGCTCTACTCAAAAAAACAGGTCCACTATTCCCCCCCCCCCAACTGCATTTAACCCCATTATATATATGATTATATATTATATATATATATATATATATATATATATATATATATATATATATATATATATATATATATATATATATATATATATATATATATATATATATATATATTCAGTGGCGGATCCAGTAATTTTTTTCGGGGGGGGGGGGCGCGACCCCCCCCCCCTCGGCCATTACAAATACAATTCAATATAAATTCAGTGGTGCGGGGGTCTGGGGGCGGCAGCCCCCAGAAGCTAGACACCTTTAGTGTATTGCACCCCGGGATATCCTTTAAAATCTGCAACATTTATCAAATCACACAGTTGCGGGGGACTGGGGGCGGTAGCCCCCAGCGAAAAATTTGGAAAATTTTTCTTTTTTGAGGCCAAATTTAGTCCTTTTTGAGGAGATTGCTATGGAAAAAGGTTTTTTCAAAAGTGCTCCGTTCACTATGCAGCAATGAGCAAAACATTAGAGTAAAATGCAAAACATTAGATTAAAATGCAAAACATTGAGTTTTTCAGTTTTAGGTTGAACCTCTTCTGTATCAGAAAGGAATATTGAAACAAAAGATGACAGTGTGTTACTCAAGTAAATGCACTAATGCAGCATAATCTACTCTTGCAGACATGCATAGGCTTTGATGACAAACACACTAAATATACAGTAAGTCACATGTTGCAGGGGTCTGGGGGCGGCAGCCCCCAGCGAAAAATTTGGAAAATTTTTCGATTTTTAAGCTAAATTTGGTCAATGAGACACGTATCAAAAATGTTTTTCGGCGGGGCGATAAAAACCAAAGGGGGGACCCTTGTTGACAATTTCTTTAGGTTTGATCAAAAGCGGGGTCGCGACCCCTCCCCCTGGCTACGCCTATGCATCCGAGTAACACCGTGTATTACACAAGTAAATGCAGCATAATGTATTGTTGTAGACATGTATAGGCTTTGATGAACGATAATAACAAGGACCAGTAAGGTAGAAACTGTTGCGGGGGTCTGGGGGCTGCAGCCCACAGGAAAAAAATTTGAGAAATTTTTGATTTTTAGAGCAAATTTGGTCAATTGGAGACGTATCGGAAATTTTTTCGGTCGGGCAATAAAAACCAAAGGGGGGACCCTTGTGTAAAATTTCAGTCTGAAAAAATTTCGGGGGGGGGGGCGCGCGCCCCCCCCGCCCCCCCCCCTGGATCCGCGCTTGATATATATGTATATGTGATATATATCTGACCTATACATGTATTTCCATTTCCTAAGCCTGAACCTAAGCCTGAGCCCAAGCCAGGGGCGTACCCAGAAAATTTCAAAGGGGGGGGTTCAGCCGAAATTTTTAGCTGTGCTAGTTATTAAGGCCGATTCACACGGTGCGTTTTTGCCGCTGCGATTTTGACACAAAACGCAAGCCGCAGGGTGTCGCAAGCGAAACGCACCGTCTGAACAAGCTTTGCGGCCTTAGTGCGTCTCGCAGGTCAGTTTGCTGCGTCTTCACTGTTACAAAAAAATGACAAAGTGCTAAGCAAAAATTGTTTAAACCAACACAAACGTAGCATCAAAACGCAATGAAATCGCAGGTCGAATTGCAGTCTGGCGTTTAAAACGCTGCGGCAAATTCAAGACGCAGCCATTCCGCACTAAAAACGCTGCGTCTGTTCAGACATTGCGTTTTGCTTGCGGCAAGCTGCGTTTTGCCGCAGCGGCAAAATCGCAGTAAAATCGCAGCGTGTGAATCGGCCTTTAGTGAAATATAGAAGTTACTATGTAAATATAACACGGTTGCGGGGGTCTGGGGGCGGCAGCCCCTAGAAGCTAGAGCTGTTTTAGAATTTTAAAATAAAATTTGCATTGAAAATGAAATTTTAAGCAACACTTGTCGAGAGACCACGGCCCCGTTTCAATAAACTCACAGGCCCACAATTGTGAGATTTGTCACTACTAAATCAGGTGATTCGTAATGAATACACGTATAATTTTATTACGAATCACCAGATTTTGCAGCCAAATTTGTCACAATTGTGCGCCTGTGAGTTTATTGAAACAGGCCCCAGGGGCCGTATTCTCAAAATTACCTGCAGGTAAAGTTAGGCTAACTTTACCAACAGGTAATGTAAGGTGAAGGTAAAGTTAATTCTGTGGGTAAAGGTAAAGTTAAAATTGAACACAAGGTTAACGTCGACAGTTGAGGTTAAAAATTTGCACAATACATTAACTTTAGCTGCGAAACAAGATAAAGCACTTTTCAGGACCGAATCCTAAGGGTAACCTTAGCTATCACATTGGCTTTAAGCAATGTTTGAGAATACGACTTTACCTTCACTTTACCTGCAGGTAATTTTGAGAATACGGCCCCTGAGTGAACGCGGGGGTCTGGAGCGGTAGCCAGTAGCCTCCAGAAACCCGATCTTTTTCAGAATTTTGAATAAAATCTGCATTGAAAATGTGTCGCCCCAAGGCCGGTATTGCACTAAATTTTGTGAGTATAAAGTCTACAACATATGTACTATCAGTCTGTGTAAACAAACTAAACAGAAAAATTGATAAATGGGACGAAAATATGGAATGTGAATAGGTTTTCAAAACGTCAATTTTCCGACTTTGTGGTATCGTTGCAAACTATATGCTGCACCGATTTTGCTGAAACTTGGCAGCAGTATTTGCCTTTAGATATACTTTCAAAATGTAGAATGAACTATTTCTAACGTTTCATTGAACAAGCTTTACAGTCGCGCATCGACTGTTTCGCGACACTACCCCCTTAAGGGGGCGCTCTGAGTAACTTCCAATAAATCAAATTGCTATAATTTTTCTTTTCTTGCTGATACAAAATTTTTTTCTTAAGCGCAACCAAGACACACACCAGGCAAGTATTTTTGCAAAGTTTGAGAGCTCTTTGAGCACTTTAGCGAATTTTATGACGACATGAAAATTGAAATTTTGCAAAAGTTGTCTAATATTTGAAATGATGTAGCTCAGCGGTGCCTCAAGCAAATTTAACAATCAATAGCTTAAATTAAAGACAATTATCTTGCCGAGGCACCATTTTGCCGAATTTTAGTTAGTGGCGGTAAATTTTTAGTTATTTCAGTTTTTATCAAAAGTGACGTTTTAAAAATGCTATCATGTTGAGCCAAATCATAACAATTACAATTCAAGAAGTGCGGTGCCTCCATAAACGTCTGTTCTAACCATGTGCAAAGTTTCATTTGAATCGGCTTTTGCAGCTGAGAGTAATCTTGAAAAAATGAGCACCATAGCCCAATTTCAGAAACCTGAAGTTTGCCTACACATACGTATTTTCCAAAAAATAGAGCTAATTTTTCTGTACTAAGATCCGCTGAGAAAAGTTACAGAAGCCAAAAAGTAGCTAACGAAAAATTAGTTTGAAAAATAGTGTATTTTTGTCAATATTGGTCAACGTATTTCGGAAATTTTTTTAGAAAGGTTTGCCTACACAAACGACTTTTTGAAAAGTTGCAACTAGCAATTAGCTACAAAGAACTGTTTCAAAAAGTACCAAAAGCCATATAGAATTTTTTGGTATATCGATTTAAAGATTTTTTCCCATTGGTTAAAATAGGTTAAAATTTCAAGTTAAACCAAATTTGACGTTATATACATCAAATGACAGCTAATTTAATTTGCAACAACTTTTCTTCTTGAGTTAATTAACAAAAACTTACGTGAAAAATTTTATCGCCCAAAGTCGGTTATTCAGAGCGCCACCTTAAAAGGCAATTTTTAGCGACTTTAACACTTATAAACAGCTTACAAACGCAAGATCGCTAAACCACAAAGTTGCAGGGGTCAGGGAGCCCCCCAAAAAATGGCGAATTTCCTAAATTTAAAACCGAATTTGGTGAACTGCAGACGTTTCAGAAACTTTTTCGGACAAATATTAAAGCAAAAAATGGTAACGTCACATCAGACAGTGTATTGCACTACAAAAGTATACTTTGTAGCACGGTGAAGCATACTATCAGTCTTATGTATTTCTACGCGCACTGTTATAGCAAAACGCTGAGTACGTGGCACGAGGGCGCGAAGCGCACGAATGCTACGCACGAGGGTTTCCCTGTACGCGCGCATTCAGATGTATGAAAACAGGCTCGATCGTGCTATAAAGTATATGCTTGTATTAAACTAGGAGAAACTACATACCCTATATACTCACTCACACATACATAGAGTTTAATAAAAGACAATAACAAGAAACATAATAAGCTATTAAGTTGCAGGGGTCTGGGGGCGACAGCCCCCCGAAAAAAAGTGGAGAAAATTTTGATTTTTGGGCAGGGTTTTTTTTGGGTCCACGAGTGGGTCCAGACTCAAGTTCTTTTAACTGGACCCAGCAAAAATTAACCTGACCCAAGCCAGACCCAAGGGCGTAGATAGGGGGGTCGCGGGGGTCGCGACCCCCCCTTTTTGGTTGAACCTTAAGAAATTATCAACAAGGGTCCCCCCTTTGGTTTCTATCGCCCCGCCGAAAAAATTTTTTGATACGTCTTCAATTGACCAAATTTTGCCTGAAAATAAAAAAAATTCTCGAATTTTTTTCTGAGGGCGGCCGTACCCAGACCCCTGCATCTCTATGCCTGACTAGTCCTTGTTATTATCTTTCATCAAAGCCTATGCATCTCTGCAAAAGTACATTATGCTGAATTTACTTGTATAATACACTGTCTGATGTGACGTTCCCATATATACGTAGTTTTTAATTTTCCTGTCGGAAAAAATTTCCGATACGTCTCCAGTTAACCAAATTCGGCGTAAACAGTTAAAAATCTCCATTTTTTTCTGGGGGCTGCCGCCCCCAGACCTTTGCATCTGTGTGACAGTGATTTTCCATTTTATTTTTGTGTCGAAATTGCAAAAAAGTCTATATATTTCATTCCATTACAAAAACTCGAAAAGTAATTCCCCCGAAATTTTTTTCTGGGTACGTCAATGCGTACGTAGCACAGAAAATGGCATTATATAACGGGCGTAGCCAGGGGATTCCCCCCCCCTAAATTTTTTCCGACTGAAATTTTGCACAAAGGTCCCCCCTTTGATTTTCATGGTCCGGCCGGAAAAAATTTCCGATACGTCTCCAATTGACCAAATTTAACCTAAAAATTAAAAATTTCCCCAATTTTTTTCTGGGGGCTGCCGCCCCCAGACCCCTGCTAATCTGTGGCTTATTTTCTTTGCTTTTGTCTTCTCTGGAAGCATGTGCTTGTATAAAGTGTTGGATTGTGCGCAATGTATTTGCTTAACAACACACTGTTTATTTAGTGTATCGTTTTATTGTCACAAAAATGACAATTTTTAGTAAATTTACAGGTTTTAATGGCATTACAAAATTTGCAAATTTTATAGTTTTTGGAACCTTTCCTGCCCGCCATTTTTGTAATTTTTGGTGTTTTGAGCTCCAATTTTACGTTTTATGCTGCTGTCGTCGAAAATGAGCATTGTTTTGACCAACAAATGCTAAAATGTGTCGCTTTTTGCGTTAAAATCGCAATTAGGTGCACATTAATACACTTCAAAAAATTGAAAAGTCATTCCCCCCCGAAATTTTTTTCTGGCTACGCCACTGTTATATAATATAAATGTCTACTTACGATTTACGACATATATATTCTTGACCTAGTCAGTGCTTAACTGGACCCAACGAAAATTAACCTGACCCAACGTGGACCCACTGTCAATTTTGAAAAAAAACCCCTGTTTTTGGGCCAAATTTGTTTAATTGGGGACGTATCGGAAATTTTTTCTGGCGAACCCACAAAAACCAAACGGGGGACCCTTGTTGAATTTTTTTATAAGTTGGCCCAAAGGGGTTCGCCCCAAGGTTCAGACCCACTGAACCCCCCCCCCCCTGGGTACGCCCTTGGCCCAAGCCTACATCGAGCACACGTTTAAAAGTGGCGATTCGGCCTGGCGACGATTCGGAATCGCGACGATTTGGCATTGTGGGACATTTTCGGCTTAGCGACGATTCGGCAGTAGTAATTGACGTCTTTTTGTGGACCCACCCTGCAGACTCTCAAAAAGTCGTCAATTACCAAACCTAGCTATATGCTTAGTGCATATTATAGGTGCAATGTTTGCTTAAGAAAAAACTTATTGTAAATGCAGTTTTTAAACAAATAAAAAACTTTTTTCAATAACGTGCTACATGACGGCCATCAGTTACTTTTACAAGTGAAAGCGTAACAGGTGGACCACGTGAAGGCACCGTCAGCCACCCGCCTACCTACTACCTGCTTACCTAATAGTGTACGAAGTAACTTAAAATAGGTACTTACCTAAAATACAGTGCCTTATAAACAGCTAACAAACAATTTCATCTAAAACTTTTAATTAAAGTTTTTACACATAATAAAAAGTTACACAAGATTTTTGTACACTTGATAAAAAAATTACACGTGATAAAAAGTTACATTAGAAAAAACTAAACTCATGCTTAAATAGCAAAAGCACTTTTTACCGGTTTTCTTCAAAATTAAGTAAATCATGTCTCAAAATTAAGCAAAAATGAGTTCAAGTTTTTTTGCATACTCAGCTGTAGTCCGAAACGAAACAACAAAGCAAAGTTAAAAACAACAACACGATTATATAAAGCTCCAAACCTCACAGACGTAAGAAAGCAAGAATTAACAGAAAGCTAATTATGGTTACTACCTTCCACGTAAGTAAAACTAATTCTCAAAAACAAGCAAGTGTAGCTAGGTCTACGCTTTTTGCAAACTCAGCTCACACAAAGAAAGAACTGATTCTAAAAAAAAGCAAGTGTAAATAGGTCCAAGTTTTTTTGCTAACTCAGCTACAGACCAAAAATATGTCTACTAAACAACAAAACGAAGTTCAAAAATAACAACACGGTTATGTAAAGCTCACAAACTCACACACGTAAGAAGATTTAACAGAAAGGCTGTTTTGGCTAAGTCGTAGCTACATTACTAATTATGCTGAAACGATGCTGAAACAACATAAAATGTAAAACAGTAACCGAGACTACGATTTCAAAAACTAAAAGTATGCTAAAAAACTTGACAGTACAGCCATATCGGTGTAATCCTCAGAAAAAACACGCTATATTATTTATAGCCAAAAATTAAACAACGTTCAGAGCAAATGTAGACTGAGCAGTTCATTTTCACAAAACGAATTTAGCAAACTTAATGGACTTTTTTCAACAGACTAACATGTTTATGACATAATGCAACACCAACAGCAAGAAAAATCGTTTTGTGAAAATACCAAAACAACAAAATTGTATATATTCAGAGGTAGAACAAAAGTAGAATCTTATGAAAGCGCTCAATTTTATATTTGAATCAAAATTGAACCTACACGGTGAAAGACACTAGGCTAAGCGTATGTCTACTTGGTCAAAACACTAAACTAAGCCTAAGTCTGACTTTTTGCAAGACGATGCAAAAAATTACATCCAATCTACTAGCACTTAACACTAAACTAAGCCTATGCCTGACTTTTTGCACGACGATGCAAAAAGATAGTCAAACCAATACCCCTTGCAAGTCCTATGATCTACAAAATAGGCACAAGGAGGGCTAGCACCATCTGGAGACAAACAGGCGCGGCACCGATGACTAGAACCAAGAGGACAGGGAGGGGGAGAGCGCAGCAAGACGTCTTTGGCTTCTAAAAATGAAAAAGTATTTTTTATTAGCTAATACACTATTAATATTCAACATAAACATTACATCTCAAATAAGCTTTTTAACTTTCTTCAACTGCATAATAAACTGAAACAATTTTGAAATAACAAATCTATTAGAACTACCAAAGTTTAAGTTATTTATTTAATAGTTTTAAAACATTATTTTAAAATATGACCATTTTTCAATTTCCGTACACAAAAAATATTACCTAGCCGTAGATTACTGGCGATGCGGAGCCAGAGCCAGGCCACACAGCACCAACCACTTCATTCCTAAAAAAGCAACAGAATTTAACATACTTCGGTATTTCATACGTGGTTGCTTGATACACAGACGGCCCAAACACTTCAGAGTAATACAAATTAATATCCGCATACTCATTTTCCACATCGTTTTCCGCCGCCTGTGTACTAGCATCATAGACGACCGTGTCCATTTCCACGTATGGAACTCGGTAGGCCAGGGCCTTCTTCACCTTCATGACCAGCCTAAAAATTTTAAATATTTTTATCTCAGTCTCACTTGTCTTGATTACATTAAATAAGAAAACAGCATTTAAAAATAAAAACTTTGAAATCAGAAAACGTCTTAGTTTAAAAAATCAAAAGTTCATTAGTCATAGCACTGGTGAATACTTAAAATATTTACCACAAGTGGCATTTTGACTGTACCGTGTACATGGTGTATACAACATATAAACTTATAAATCAACACACATACATGCACCGAACTACCCAAATAATGTGCATACTGTATAAGAAAAACAATATATACATACCGTGCGATAACAAGCCCCAACACAACAATAATTAAAAGCGCCCCGCCACCAAGAGCAATCGTGCTAAAAACATGTACAAACTAATTATAAAAAGCCCCGGTAAGTTTCGAAAAGAATTTGATAGTAGTTAAAAAGTGCTATGTTATTCTAATGTTGTAAAATAATGCACTATCACCGACAAACATGCATGCATGTATCATACCATAAGTGAACCATAACAATAAAAACCAGACATGCACAGAAAGTATTCATAATTGTATATTACTTACACTTTTTTCCATATTTTCCACTTTGGATCAGTTGATGGCACGGGAGCCACTGTCACGTTACCAACCGCCGGTGTAGTAGTAGTAGCGATCGTTGTAGTTGCTGGTGTGGTAGTGGTCGCAGCCCCCGTAGTCGTGAGAGCTGTAGTTGTAGTCATAGTGGTGGTCTGAGGCGGCGCAGGCGTGGGGCTAAAATGAATATAAATAATAATTGCTATTAAATATACAATAAAACAAAACAATTGCTTCATTATTTTGTTGAAAATCTTGTTATTCAAAATAAAATTAAAAATATTTATTCACCATTTTATTTATCAAAGAAAAGAGCATGATACTTAACATTTTTTATTCATCAGAGCTTTAAATTATTTGACATAATTTTCTTGAAATCAAACAAACAAACAAATAGATAGCAAATATTAGTTTACACCATCATTTCAGATAGGCACCGCACCGTACCAGGGTTTTGTTTACAATTTTAAATGGTACCGTTTTGTACCATGTGGAACTCAAATAGTTGACTAAGAAAAAAAGGCTAGGTAAACATCAAATAAATTGTACCAGGCAAAAACACATGGCACCATCAACGACTTGACTTCAAGCCAAGAACAGCACAAGAGGGGGCAATCCGTTAGGTGACAGCTTTGAGAACTGTCATCATCCAACACCACCGTCTGGAGCCGGGGGTAAGCCTTTCTCAAATCACCGCAGTCAGGACAAAAAGGCTCCCCAACAACGAACAACTGGCTCGCCAGGCACTGCGATGAGGGCAGGGGTCCACCGACACAACGTGCCCTGTCGCCTTCACAAACACATTCCTAAAAATATTGGAAGGATTAAAAACTGATAAGTTTGATGTTATCAGTCTTTTCAAACTATAAAAGCAAGTAATTTTTGATACTTCATCAAGTTTTCATTTCTGAGTTGTTCAACTGATTTTTTACGGTGCCTGTATTTATTCTCCCGATTGTCAATTCATTCATCTAATCAACGACTAAACAGGTACACTGTTTTAGATTTTAAAAATTTTTACGCTGAACTCTATCTACAAAAGTAAAGCAATTTCATTATCATTTTTTTAAATTAAAATCAAAATTTTTAGCTTAGCTTTTGGAAAAATTATTTAAGCTGTACTAATTTTAGATGTATTTTCGAATTGTGCAAGCACAACAGTCAGCATCAGCCTATAAAGTTGGCCCTTTCACGCACGATGCATAGAGAATTCTACAATAATTTTAGCATTAATCTAAAAAATAGTATTTTAAACCTTTACTTAACAAGAGGTAATTTTTTCAGATGTATTTTCGAATAGTCTCTGCGCGACAATCAGCGTCTGTTTACAAAGTTGGACCGTTTACACACAGTGCTGGAGTGGGACATGTTTGCAAAAAATCGTCAAAAAGCAAATTTAAAGTTAAGTACATCACCAAAGAGAGGGCTGAACTACAAGGTGAAGGAGCACAAATGGTTCCAAAAGAAATGCACATTCTGAAAGAAGCACACCACGAGCCGAACATTTTGAAACCATGCGATTGGGGTTTTGATTCGGGGTTTGTGTGCCTCTTTTACCCTAGAGGAGAAAATGACATTTTGCTTAGCCACTACGTTCTTTCAAAAGGGTGCCTATCGGAAACCGATACTAAAATTATCACAGTACAACTGTACTACGCTCTACGTAATTTGTTTTTGCGGTACAAAATTGTGCATACTAATTTGTCACCAGGTTCAATATTTGTCAACATGGTGAATAAATATCCTGAACTCACAAATTTTGAACATGCCGTGACCATTCGATCACAGTCCCAAAAAGAAAACGTGAAAATTGATTGTGCTAGACTTTATGTACCAAAAGAGTGCGAAGAGAAAAAGTACGTGCCAATCGGGCGCTTGGTTCCTTATCAGTTGGGACAAACGATGCACTACATGTGCACAGGGTACTTTTACACCGAAAATGACAACAAATGGCCACTTGAGATATCAATGGAGACTCGACGATTTATAATGGCATGCTTACGCCAAAAAAAGGTGTAAACTTCTATGGTTTTGGGAAGACATATTGGTTCAAAAACGCAGATGCAATTTATCACGACTATCTTCGCCGAACAAATGCCACCGATTTGTAGATTCGATACGAGCAAGAGCAGCATAAACAACTGTTGTAATTTTAAGACAAAATTGATAAATTGATAAAACTGTCCACTCGATCTTTGTGTAATACATTTAAAATTATAAAAATTATAAACTATAAAAAGTTTTCAATTTTGGTTTTCAAAAAGATGCTGCTTCTAGAAATTTATAAAACGCTTACATAGCAGTCTAGATTTCAGCAAACTAGTTCAGTTACTGTTGACAATTTTTTTATAGAGTATGCAGAGGTCAATAGCGTATTATGTGTTTTATAAAAGATTATTGTAGTTACGTAAAGCAATAAATTTTTTGCGCAGACTAGAGAATTCCATAAAAAGAACGTTTTTTAGACAGCGTGTATTTATGAACGAGAGTTTATGTGAATGAATTCTACTGTTTGTTTTCTATTGCTCTTGTCCGGTGTAAGCGTTCCGTAGTATCTTTTTTTCCATTTTTTCAAGAACATCATTTTTAAACTTGTCAACGTTTTTAATGAACCACTGGTAAGACATTTGGGTTTCCAAAATTTTTCTCAAACTATAGTGGTACGTTATCATCAAAAAATCTTCAATAAATAATAAAAAACAAACTCACACCAACAGTTTTCCAGCTGACCACCAAAACTATCGCTACGATGGCAACCATCAGCGCACATGACAGCGGTGCCTGAAATTAATGTAAAAATTAAATCTCGATTCTTAACTATACAATTTTTTCAACTCCCGTTTCAAAAATTGTCTAAGGTTTCATTTTTTGGAAGAAGAAAAATATGAGTATACTAAAACATGTATATCGTTAGCTCAAAACATGTTCAAACGCAGCCAAAAAGTGCTACATAGAATAACATGTGTTTATCTAGTTGCAAATATGTATCACTTTTACGAGAAATTCACGCTAACATTCACGTTCAACATAAATTGAAAGTTTCAAAAGAAAAATTTTATACCATTTCTACTTTTTTGCGGCGCAGACGTGGTTACACGGAAGCAAATCAACGGTGAGCTGGCTGCAGACCAACAAATAATAGGCCTGAACTGCGAGCCTACAATGTAACATGTATAGCAGAAAATAAAAAATGTTTCGGACACGCTCTTAAATTTTATAAGTGACACTATAATGTACAGACACTATGACGGTAACAGACGTAAGCTAAAACAGATGATGTCTGAATAAGACTCACTCACTCACACACACACACACACACACACACACACACACACATTCACGCTAATTAGTCGAGCAGTTATGCTATCAAGTCAGGATTTAAGTGACAGAAGGGTCACTTTATATATCCGTGAAATCATGCTATTCACAAAAAAGCCAAAATATACTAGGGTATATATATATATATATATATATATATATATATATATATATATATATATATATATATATATATATATATATATATATATATATATATATATATATATATATATATATATATATATATATATATATATATATATATATATATATATATATATATATATACATATATGAAGTGCATAAAACACGTATGGTTTTTTTACTTATGTAAGTTGAGTGCGTACCTGGACTTAAGGTTCGTCCCGTTGACGTGTAGTCTGGCTCACGATCGGCTGCCCGGGGCGATTTTGCTTGAGCGCAGGTGAGTGGTGGACAAGCAATGTTTCACGAGACACGTCAGCTGGCTCCAGCCTTAGGTGGGTAGCAGGTGCCACCGCTAGCAGGTCGCTCGATGATCTGACAGGTCTCCTGACCAAGCCACACCCGCAGATGATCGGTCGTTTGGTGGTGGTGCACTGAACTCGGCAGTCAACGGTGAAGCACTGTAATCAAACAAATTATGCAAAATTAATTAAGTAAATTAACAAATTAAGCAACCTATGTAAGAATCACTTTGTCACTACCCAAAAAATTCCAGTCAAATGCATGAACTATGGTCCGAAAAAAACTAGCAAACAGTTGACTACAGATTGGTTCCTGCTTTTTACATCTGTGATGCGACCGGTGACCATTTATGTGGAAACGTGCATTACTGGTGGAAACCGTGAAATGTGAAATACAGTTTGAAAACCTTGCAATGAATGATATGCGTTAGTTCCAGTACAAGGCCATATTTTCAAAAATTACCTCTTAATAGAGCACTATTTTTTACCTGCTGATGATAGAAAGAATAGTTCATTCCGTGAGTAAACTCAAAGTTAAAGTTGGAAATTAAAGTAGTTCATTTTTTTGTTCAATTGGTAATGATAAACCAGGTAACGGTTCGTCACTGTTTAAAAAACAGTTCAAAAAATATGTTTTCGCCTCACACTGAATCTAGTTACTTTGGGTAATTCTGAGAGTACAAATTGAGGATCGTAAAATTTCAATTATACAGAGATGTATGCCCTTGATATATACACATGTTGGTTTCATATTTTTGGGGTAGAACGTTGTGGCGCCAACCTGATTGCAGAAAACCAATATTCACAGTATATAAATCTAAAATTATAGTGTATATATAATGTATATAACTAATATTTCACATTTCAGTGGTATGTTCTAAAAATTTGCAAAAAATGTCGCACCGCTTAGCTAATCTCACACCACCGCTGTACAGAAGTTTGTTTCCTTTTTCCATTTAATTTTTTCAAACTTACACGACTGAAAATGTGAAATATAAGTTTGTGCATTATATACACTCTAATTTTAGATTTATATACTGTGAATATTGGTTTTCTGCCGAGATAGTTTGGCGCAATAACATTCTACCCCCCAAAAATATGAAACCAACATGAGGGCATACATCTCTAAATTGAAATTTTACGAATCCTCAATTTGTATTCTCAGAATTACCCAAAATTAACTAATTTCAGTGTGAGGCGAAAGCGGATTTTTTGAACTGTTTTTTTGACAGTAGACAAACCATTTACCTGGTTTATCATTACGAATGGAACAAAAAATGAATGACTTAATTTCCAACTTTGAGATTTTGATTTACTCAGCAAAATAATTATCATCAGCAGGTGAGGAGTGGGCTCTATTAAGGGTAATTTTGAAAATATGGCCTATACTGAACTTGACGCATCATTCATTGCAAAAAGTTCAAACTGTATTTCACATTTTCACAGTATAATCAGCGTTCATAAATGGTCACCGGTCGCATCGGCAAAAACAATCTGTAACCAACTGTTTGTGTAGTTTTTTTTCGGAGGCGCGGTTAGTGCATTTGACTGGAAAAGGTGGGTTGGGTAACAAAGTGATTTGTACAGTAGGTTGCTTAATTTGTTAATTTACTTAATTAATTTTGCATAATTTAGC
>JASANF010014384.1:0-10850 GCA_030248245.1 Trissonchulus sp. WLG1_4 | reverse complement strand
CCTACTGCTATCGTTTGCTACTCACTTGCACTCATTGGCACTAAATGCATATTTTTTGCTAATGTACAAAGTTTCTGATTCTCACAATTTTAACGGAAATAGTAGCTAAAGGCTACATTGCTGCGTGTTGTAATTTGCGGAATTTCTGTCAATACATTATGAATGTACCACTCAACAAAGTGGTACTGATCTCTCCGGTACTTTAGCACATCGTTCCTACCTAAACCTAATTCGAACAAAGTATTGTGTATTCTACGACGATTGGAGACAAACCACCAGAGCCATATCGCAGCATACATAGTGTACGTACACTTTAACGAATTGCAGAAATTCAGTAACGATATGCATCTCGTAACAATTCAGTAACCTAAACAATTTATAATGTAATACATTTCCAAGTTTACCACAGGGTTTTGAAACAAGCATGCAAGTTGGAACTTCGCGAGCTGGAACGAGGTTTTAGCGTGAGATTGGTGTTACGTTTCTGTAGCTTTGTAGGTCACTGCTTGGGCTATATTAGAAGCTACACCGTTTACCTAAAGTTTTGCTGCGCAGCAGGTTTTTAAATTGGTTTACCTATTTACTCAGGCTTTAGCGCTTGCTGCTTAGTGAGAGCACATTTTGCATACAGCTTCTGCTTGTTACTATCACTATGATTTATTGAAACATATGTATATACTTGTATTATTAAATTACATTTTTGTATTATTAAATTACAAACAAACACATTTATTTCCAACTTTTAAGTATCTTACTGCCCCGTTTTTAACTCTTTTAACTTTTATAAGTCACCCCACTTTTATGCTGTCGTCAATAAATAATTTACAGTTTTACTCAAAAAACCTACATATCTGCCGTCATATTGTTCTTCTGACAATTTTGTCCTTTTGTTTTGTCCATTTCCTGGTCACTTGCACGTTTTTGTCCTTTTTTCGGGCAAGTACTGCAAAAATATTACAAAAACCCCAAAAACTACCGTTACATTTGCTTCCTCTTGCATATGAGTCACAACGTTTTAATAACCAGTACAACACTAATCTCTTAGATAGAGTTGAACGCAATATGTTTTTGTTTTTCAGAAGTAAAATAATTGAATAAAGAGTTTACGGTTTATGGGTTTAATAATTTAGTCTAGATTATTACTGTTTTTCTGGGGGTGGCTAACTTTCTATTATTTTTTGTCAGTTTTACTGAACTGGATAAGTTGAAATATTTGTCAAAATACTGTAAATAAGAGGAAAGATTGATTGATATACAGGCAAAGAGACAAGGGCCATGCGGACAAATCTAGTTTCATCCGTTTTTTAATTCAAAATTTTAGGACAAACGGGCATTGGGACATACAAAAAAATGGCTGTCTGGATAACTCCGTGCAACCGTGTGTCTAATGTCCATGCACTGAAATAGTGCTTTATAGTTTAATTAGATAAACGGACATACGGCTGAAGGGCAAACGACCATGTAAATGAACAGACAAAAGAAGATATGATGTGAACAGACGTTCTGCCGTGCACATTATGCAGAGGTCTGTTCATCCGTTTGCACGTATGTCCTGAAGCAAGTACAAAAGTAATGACCTAATACCTAGTAGGTAAGTACTTTGGCGGCACTTCAGGTTTGACCTCGCCACTTGAATCGAGCAGTGAGTCGTCAAAATTGCTTTCAATCAAAAAACCATCACGTAATCTTGACCTGCCAAAACATATATGTTTAAAACTCTTCCTCATCGCTTGGAAATATTCAACACAATAATTTTTGCGCAGTCCAGACAAGTATAACGTATTATAAGGCTTTGATGGGAAAAATAAGTGGTCCTTTCAAAATACAAATAGTACAATATTAAGAGGGCTGGGTATGACACTCTTTCCATTAGTCAACTGGACAAATACTTTGCAAAGTAGCGGCCAAAAAACTGCCCAAAAATCATGTTGACCTGTGCCAAGACAATTCCGTCTATGGACCAAAAAACAAGACCGTACCACATCAAGGTAATAGGTAATAGAAAGGGAAAGGAGTGTATTCTGACTCCAAAACCCAAGACATTCATTAGATGATAGGGCCTAAATCAAAATTGGATTTAACGGATTAGTTTTAAATTAATTGTAAGCGGAGCACAAAATGAAAATAGCCGGCTGAAATTTTGCCCAACATGGCTCACATACAGTAAGTACCTCGGTGTGTGCCAAGTTTCAATAAATTACGTTTAACTGACGCTGCGTTATTGACGAAATAAAGTTAAATCTAATCCGATAAATCCAATTTTGGATAAGACCCATAGATATAACTCGTCTAAAACGACTGTTGAATTTTAGCAAATCAAAATGAACCACTCAAACGCAACGGTTTACGCCCCTGAAACGTTAACCCCCGTTGATGCTGTTTGGGTAATGCTGTGCACGTTTCTTATCATCACCATGCAAACCGGATTTGCGTTACTTGAGTGTGGTTGTGTGTCGATCAAAAATACCGCGAATATTATGGTGAAAAATGTCGCGGACGCGATTTTCGGCGGTCTCAGTTACTGGATGTTTGGCTACGCTCTGAGTTTCGGTCAACCTTCCAACCAATTTTGTGGTTACGGTAACTTTTTCTTACTTCTGGATCCGAAAAACGATCCTTACGGGAGCACGTATGCTAAATATTTTTTCCAGCTTTCTTTTGCGAGTACCGCTGCCACTATTGTTAGCGGCGCGGTGGCCGAAAGAATGAAATTTCACTCATACTTAATTTTTTCATTTTTTTCCACCGTAACCTATTGTATTCCTGCGAGCTGGGCCTGGAATTCTGGGGACGGGGCTAAATATCTGGGCGGATTTTTATACCAGATGAAATATTTCGACTTTGCCGGTGTCTCGGTTGTGCACTTAAAGGGTGGAGTTTCGGCATTTGTTGCTGCGGCTATGCTGGGACCACGCAAGGACCGATTTTTACAGCCACAAAAATACGAGGTACAGTACAGAAACAGACATTCTTCGCCTTGTTCTTGACCGATCCTAAGCAATTCCTAAAAAGCCGCTTAACATAAATGCGGTATTTTTTACACACGAGTCAAGTGGCTGCATTTTTCTATATCACCAAGAGTACATAATATGAAGAGTATGACACTCTCCCTATTATGCCTGGCAGCGCGCGTCCAATACGGAGCGCGAAATAGGCCTTTTATGTACGGTTTTGAGGGGGGGTACCCCTCCCTCAACTGAAGACCCCGTACTCAACTGAGGGGGGTACCCCCCCCTCGAAACGATACCCCGTACTCAACTGAGGGGGGCGGTACCCCCCCTTCAGTTCAGTACCCCGTCTTCAGTTGAGGGGGGGTACCCCCCCCCCCTCATTTCAAGACACTAAGCAAGACCTTGCGCTACCCCCCCCCCCTCAGTTCAGTACCCTGTCTTCAGTTGAGAGGGGGTCATACTCTTCCTAGTATGTACTCTTGATATCACCTACTAAACAACAACTCCCCCCTTGACTGTAGCTAAGAAGAAACTAGATAGTACGGAGTAGGGAGGGACACCCCTTTGTCATACAGATATAGCCTTACTGCATTTAACGACACTTCCCGACCACATCATAGCAATGTGATCAAGTGCTCAACCCCTCACCAATCACCACAGACTACATCGCATGTTTCCAACCTCCCCAGGCTTACGTAAAAGATGAAATTGTATTTTCAGATGAACTCGCCGGTATTCGCTCTGACAGGAATGTTCATGCTATGGTGGGCCTGGCTTGCCTTCAACTGTGGCAGTACTTTCGGGGTGTCGGGGCAACTGTGGAAAATCGTGGCTCTGGTTGCAGTGAACACAATCAATGGATCCATCGGAGGGGGGGTAGCGGGTATCGTGAGCTCCCTGATAGTTCAAGGGGGCCGGGTGGACATCACCTATTTGGTCAACTCGGTTTTGGGGGGTTTAGTGGCCGTCACAGGCATTGCCCCCGTCACCACGCCCTGGGAATCCATCATAATCGGCTTAATCGGGGGATTAGCGGCCATTCTAGGCAATATGGTAATTAATCGGATTAAAGTAGATGACCCGGTCAGCGCTGTGGCGGTTCATATGTCCGCTGCCATTTGGGGTACGATCGCTGTGGGGTTTTTTGGTACGGATAACGAGGTTGGAATGTTGGGGGGATTAAGGGGATTATTTCACGGGGGTGGGGGATACCTCTTGGGGGTGCAAACTCTGGGATGTGTGGCTATTGTCGTTTGGAGCGCGGGAACTACGTTCTTTCTGCTGCTTATTATACACTTAATTATGGGTATGTGTATCTTGTGTTTTGTAACGTAAGCTTGATTCTTGTATGTTGTATGTTGTGTCTATAACTGTCATATTGGGGCTTTAATAGAGTTAGAATAATACAACAGGTTAGGGTTATTTACAGTTACCGTGAAAGTCGTCTGGCTTTTGTGGTTTTTTTATCCACCGGAGAACTTAGGAATAAATCGCCAGATGTTATGACAAAATACTAGTCTATCGATTCATATTTACAGCCGTTGTCCATTCAGCCGGCAAAGTTACGAAAAAAATCACGCCCTAACCAAGCTATTAAATTGTTTTCAGGAATCCGCATGTCAAACGAAGCTGAAGTAAGTGGAGCCGATTTGGTGGAGCATCAGTTGAATTCCATGCAATGGATGCAAAAGCTAGAAAAAGCTCTGGAACCAGTGACACCTGAAGAATTCAGTGGGGCTATAAAAGAGCTCCTAACCAGCGTACAGAAGAAAAATATCACAAATTACACCATCCGACAACCTACGAAGCCGAAATTTCTGAAACCGGACAAAAAACGCGAAGCTTCAGAAATTACGGCTGTGGAAGCGTACCCAAACATGCCCTATAGTGGAACTCAAAACTTGGCATTTTCGAAATATTGACTATTGAATTATTTTCTGGAAAACTTAGACTTAGACTTAGAACCACAAAATGAGAATGAATTCACGTTGTTTGAGATAAATTTGCCGTGACTCATTATAAATAAACAATTATGTATAACTCATGAATGCATGAAAACAATCATAATCTCAATATCTATTATAGCAGGAAGAGCAAACCAAAAATCAATAAACATAAATACGCCATAACAATAAAAACAACTATAAGCTATTGGAATCAATCATCGGAGATTTTAAAGTTTGGCATCAGAGGACAAAGAAAATGCCTAAGCCTGAAGCCTACTCTAGGTATACGGCAGATATGGCAAACCTGAAAATAAGCTACTGTCACACAACAGATCTTTCGATCACCCACTTTTTAAGAATAATCAAGTGTCTGCTGAAAAGCAGAGAGAGTGTCTCAATAAATCCCAAATTCGAACTGAGGAGATAACAAGACCCCGAGTGTCAACCCAAAGTTGGAAACTTTAGTTTTCCAGAAATTTATTTCGTGTAATGTACCAAGACACAACAAAGTGGAGAAATCCTTTTATTTGAGCATAATCATAAGTAATCGAATGTTAACAATTACCAGCAATAACGAATAACAAAACAAATACGAGTATATAAACCAATAATTAGAATATACATAATATGGTTGGTTTCACCATTAAATTTAGTTGTCTACAGACAACGAAATAGTCATACTTTGAGCAAAACCCCTTATTATGTCTGTTTCACACAAGGTGGATTTTCAAAGGAATCCCCATGTAGTCCACGCGTCCCCAGCGAAATCTCATACGTTCCCCATATGTTGCCACGGAAATAGGTAAACGCGCGACAATAAGTTACTTTTGAAACTTTTCCACCGCGCCTAACTTTTTTACAGCAAAGTTACTATTTTTAGTCGTATTTTTGACGATAATAAAGGGTTTTCGATTTTTCAAATTTGAAAAATATTTTACAGATTACACACAAGACTTAAAAACTTCTTTATAAATCGGGAAAACTACATCCAAAATTTCTCCATCTATCATTAACACAAACACAGAAATGACAAAACGAGTATAAACCCAAGTTCAATTAATTCAATGCAGTTCAATGTGTGTATATATATATATATATATATATATATATATATATATATATATATATATATATATATATATATATATATATATATATATATATATATATATATATGTAAAAACAGTGAAACATATCACACTCATAGTTTACTCGTCGTTTGCAGCAACCAACCACCAGGTGGGGATGGGGGGGACCCACCTAAAATAATAAAAATGGCACTTTTTGGGAAAATTTTGCATAATTTCGCGAAATTTCTGGTATTTTTGGTCGATCAGGAGGGGCGAGTCCCCAAAATTTGGCCGGAGAGGAACCCCTAAAATTTTGACCCTGTTACATGCATGGGGGGGCGCAGTACGGAGCAACTTTTCCGCCCATTTTCACTTCGTGAGTCACCAGTGTTACTTTGTGAGCCTCAGATTTTGAGCCTCCGTCGTGAGTTACTTTCGAAACAATCTGGGAGGGGGGGGATGGTGAAGCACTTGTGTGGGGGTGTGCGTTTGCCATCTGGGGTTGTGAACCCCCCCACGCCCATGCTGCCGACCCCCACCAAAATCACGCTACCATAAATGGTCAAGAGAAGGAAGTATCCAAGAAGGAATTAATATGGGAACAACTCTAAGTCTGCTCCTAATTAGTTTTACACAAGGCGTGCCATTTTGACGTGACTTTTGGACGAAGTTAAAATCAGTCGGTATCAACCGACCCTTAGTGGTACACTAATAAAGGGTGTGTGTAGCACATGTTACATTGCACTAAACTGGTAGTACTATCAAACACTATAACATTCAACAATAATATAATGTAACCAGTATGCTAATTGTGTACATCGTAGTAAGTTCACAGTTCCTAACAAGTGTTGCAAAAACATATTATATATCTTGTCGTCAAGAGTCAGCTTGTCACACCGTCACTGGTCAAGCAAATAAACAGTGTCGTTTTATTATTTTAAGCAGTTCCAAGACAACTACATGACCAAATGAATCAATTTTTTGCATAAAAAACTACGGCAAAGCCCAGTTCGTATGCAAAAAAACACGAAAATTCAGGTCAATTTTTGAGCGACTGAAAATTGTACTTGTTCCTGTCCTTATGTTCTTAAGGACAAGTATAAACCGAGCCATAGGCGGAAGAAACTTACAGAGAAACACAAACATGAGCCAAACAAAGCTACATTCTTTTCATTAAGACCGTCGCTACGGATTCAGTCGGTTTTAGTCTGAATAAGACAAGGTTTATTGCGCAACCATATTTGGGCAAAAATGGTGTGATTTAACCACTAAAACGATTCAAATACGCTCAGTCATTAACGACAATTATATTCATAACATAGCACCTGATCAACATTTGCACTTCCTGGCATATTTTTAGTGGGGGGGCGCCCCCCCATTGGGTCCGGAGCCCCCCATTTCAGATGGGGTGCCCCATCATAGTCCAAAATTTTTGCCGGAAGGACGTTTTAGCGACTTTTTAGATGTAGAGATGTCGTGTTCGTCGGGCTTTTGGGTCCTTTTTTGCTAAATTTAGTATCAGTGTAGCTATAATAACGTATTAAAACACAACATTTTACGTATATTGTATAATACCAATTTTTTCATGTTAAAATAGTGTTTTATCATAAATTTGGTATGCCCACGCCCCACCCCCATTTTGGTCGACGTACCCCCCCATCAAATTTTGCCTAAAAATATGCCAGGCTTACGGACAAACGGACTACCTTACGGACAAGTAGAACTAATTTAATCCAACGGTTTGGTTGCCGCAAGCAGCCAAGCAAGTGTATTGGTATCCTCATTTTCTCGCAGGCGGGCGCCCACAATTTCCTCACATTTGGCATGATAATTGTTGATCCAAGCGATTTCCTTCTCAGTCAGCAGCGTGGGGTCAAGTAGCTTGCGGTCGAGGGGGACATAGGTCAAGGGTTCAAAGGTCAAGAAGCCAGGCGTCCGACCCGCATGAGGTCCGTCCGTTTTCGGAACAGCCACATAGGAATTCTCGATACGGAATCCAAATTTTCCTTCCTCATAGTAGCCTGGTTCAATGGTCAGTACCATGCCGGCCCGGATTCCTTCCGTATAGACGCCTAGACGAGAGTGAAACCCGGCCGGTCCCTCGTGGACATTTAGGTAGTGTCCCACCCCATGCCCGGTCCCATGTTGGTAGTCCAGGCCCACCTCCCACAAGGAGACCCGTGCCATAGCGTCCAGCCGGTATCCGTTGTAGTTTTCGGGAAAGATTAGACTGGCCAACGCTATATGGCCCTTTAGGACGCGAGTATAGCAGCCTTTGACGTAGAGTGACGGAGTGGAAAAACAAATGGTCCGCGTCACATCCGTGGTTCCGTCCCGATACTGAGCCCCAGAGTCGATCAAATAAATCTCCTGCCCGCTGAGCAGGGTATCCGTTTCCGGCGTGACCTTGCGGTGGACGATGGCCGCGTTCGGACCACAGGAACTTATGGCTTCGAAACTGGGTCCGACATAGTCCGTCTGTTGCTGGCGGAATTCGTCAAACTTCTGTGACGCGGTCATTTCCGTGACCGAGTCCGGATTGCCCTCCCCACGGGCCATAGCCTCATAGAGCCAGCAGAAAAACTGACACTGAGCTACCGCGTCCTTTACGCTGGCATTTCGCATCCCAGCCAACTCTGTTTCATTCTTGGTCGCTTTCATGGAGCAAACAGGTGAGGGCTTGAGTAGCCGGTTGGCAGAGGGGACCAGGCTAGCCATGGCATAGTTTGTGGTGGGGGGTAACCAGACCTTGGCCGTTCTAGCCGCTTGATCCGCCGCTCCGTTGGACGTCGAATGTTTTTGACGCCGCACGCGATTCTCTAGTTCTTTGGGCGCATCAGCGTAGGCATGAATTTCCACCCCCACTTCGGACAACATGGCGCGGGCGTCGTCACTCAGTTTCGACTGTTCGACACAAAGTACGACCGCATCTAGACCGATCAGCGAGAAGGAAAAAAACACCGGATTATAGACAATGTCGGAGCCGCGTAGATTGAACAGCCAAGCAATTTCGTCCAAAGCCGATATCACCAGCAGACTAGCGTGTTCACGTTTCATCCGTTCGCGTACAGAGTCTAGCTTACTCAGGATATCCAGCCCAGTATAGGTGACGGGCAAAACTTCGATCGGATTGGACGGGGCTGTGGGTTTATTGACGCCCCAGACGGAATCTACCAGGTTCTGAGCCAGAGGAACCAAGGCTATGCCCCCAGACTCCAGCTCCGACTTCAGTTTCTGGTATGCGTCATAGCTGACCAGTTGTGGGTCGACGCCCACTCGACCTCCGTGACTCAGCTCTGACGCCAACCACTCGCTGACACTGGGTGTCCCTTCCACACCTAGAACAAAAAAAAGAAAAAAATTATAGATTAGTCTGGTAGGAAAGACAACAGAAAGTTATATCTACACATTGTGGGAATTGGAGTAGGTTAAATATATCTACGCACAGGATACTGCAACTGGAAGTACAGATGGAATTCTTAAAGTGGGTAATTGGAAATCATTTGAACTTGTTGTATGACAGTTGTCACGATTGCACATTTCCACGTTTGCCTTAGATTAGGCTTAGGGCTTACACATCTTCTTTTGCTTCTCTGATTACCCACTTTAAGATATCCGTAGATTCAAGTGATTCGCAACAGAATTTGTCGTTTTATTGCAAATCACCAGATTCGTCACTAAAATTTCTATAATTGCCAGACATCATACATGTACACGGGGTCTCGGTCTGGGGGGGGGCTTGTCCCCGAAATTTTCGACATTTTAGGGGGGCTTGTCGGTTGTCCCGATATTTTGTCCCAAAAACGCGAAAATTTCCAATTTTTGCCTAAAAATGGAAAATTTTTTGTTAATTACCGATATTTTTAGTGATTTTTTCGTTTTTTTTTGGTCATTTTTGAAGCATTTTACGGCGATCTGAGGCGATTTTGGGGTTTCAGAGAGAGGGGCTTGTCCCGACGGGTCAAATCTGAGGGAGGGCTTGTCCCGGCGCAGACTTGGGGCCGAAATGCCACAAAATGCCAGGCCGAAATTCACCCCCATTCAACGGCACAGTCAAATTAAGGCGGTCTCCAAAGTTCCGCCACAGTTATCACCAACTTTAAGTATATATTTCCACTAATAAACGAATAATAATAATGCCGATTCTACCTTCTTTCATGAGCGTCCACTCCGGCCCCAGTTCCTGTTTGGCCTGAATGAAGTATCGTCCGTCAGTCCACAGTCCGGCCTTGCTCTCCGTCACCACCGCCATGCCCCGGCTGCCCGTAAACCCGCTGACGTAGGCACGACGCTGATCTTTGGCGGCGATATATTCGCTCTGATGCGCGTCCTCGCTGGGAATGACGTAGGCGCTGAGTCGCTCTGTCATCTGGTTGGACTGACGCATCAATTGACGCAGGTGACGCAGGATCCGGGCGCGTTCCATGGGCGACGTTTTGCTAATTTCCTGAACCATTATTTTTGGGATAAAGATAATGGCCTGAAATAATATACAAGTTGTATATACTTCAGAAAAAACCGAAACACAGGATTACATGTTGAAAGGGGAGAAAAAATTGTAAATATAAATGGTTTATTTATTACTACATTGAATATATATAACAGTAACATTTTAAAGCTACATAAATATTCGTAGCACAAAGGCGGTATACATATATTTTGTTGAGTTATTATGTTTAGATGGTTGAGTACAACACTGCCGACACTGCTGAGGCGGAGGGAGGCGGATACCCCCCCTAAATCCACCCCACCCCCTCCATGTGCATTGTGCATCTATGGAAACGAGTCACAAACAAACAATTATTTTAACGTTTCTGAAGAATCGGATGGGTGCACAGTGGCGTACCCAGGGGGGGGGGGGGGGGGCTAGGGGGACATCCACG
>JASANF010014383.1:0-44733 GCA_030248245.1 Trissonchulus sp. WLG1_4 | reverse complement strand
GAACGCTAATAATTTAGATCGAACATAACAGTGAATCAGTCCAAAAGCATGTTGTATTTATTAAAAAAAGTAATGCGTAAAACAATATTGCGTGTATGCACTATCTCGCTGAAATTTTAAAATTATATCTGCCTATTAAAATTATAACTATGTAAAATTATATTATGTATTATAAAATACTATAAATATCTCATCTGCCTGCGCTAAAAAACAAGCAAAAAAGGAGCGCGCCTCACTCTTTTTCTACAGAGTGAGAGAGTATTATATGCTCTTTCTTGTTAATTACTAAATAAAAACGCAAAGCCTCGCAGCACCCACATGCGTTAATATTGCAACAGTTAACTACGTAACTAGTCAATCCAAAATGCAACTAAAATGGTGCAAACTGCAAGCTTACCCTTGACTGTATAATTTTACAGCAGATACGTGCATCTTTTCACGATCATTCCCATGCAAACTGGCATAGGTTTCCAAGTTAGCTACAAAATCCGCTTTCTCATTTCCCAATGGATCAACCTTATGGTAACGGTTCAAATTTAACGCATACCACAACGTTCTTCCCATTACTAAAACAATTCTCAGACTGTTATCAAGAGTACATAATAGCTCAACTCTTATAGAAGAAGAGTGAGTGTGAGACACTCTCCGCCGGCGTATTCTACTTTGCTCCCCAAGTAAAATTGGGACAAAGTAGAATAAACCCCGGTGTATTCTACTTTGTCCCAATTCTAGTTTGTCCCAACAAATCTGATTGGCTGACGCCTATATTTGTTCAGCCAATAACATATTAATAATATGATGTACACTAAGTAGGCGGAGCATATCTATGTATTGCTGTCTTACTGTTCTTACTGTAGCCTTTCACAATAGTGCAAAATTGTACAATAGTGTTACAATAAAATCAAGCAAACGTATAAAAAATGAAATAGTGATATTAACATATTAAAAGCGTTCAATGCATAAATATATATAATTGTTAATAAGAAATATCTTTCGTCTGGTACTCAATTTAATCGCGCGGACATTCCTATTTTGCTTAAACGTAATGCACATGCTATTACTAACTGCCTTAAATATAAGAGTAATGATAATCAATTTTAGTAAATTAATTTTTTTTAATTATAGCTGTTAGCAATCGAAAATGAACCTAGTCGATTTCCAAGCTAGTCTCGAATGTAACAAAACTATTATTATTATTATTAAATAATTGTTTTGCAGTCAATTTGTCACCTTAGGCACGCTCCACCCACTCAATTTTGATTGGCCTGTTAATCAAACCATAACAACCAATCATAATCATTGGGACAAAGTAAAATTGGGACAAAGTAGAATAAACCTCTCCGCCCTGCCTGTGTTCTAGCATAGGCACATGCGGTCGTCAGTTTTAGCCCATTTGTTCAAGTTTCGTTAAAAAGGTATACGGCCAATCAGAGGCGAGCTGCTGTTCTGATTGGCCAGACGCACTTAGACGGCCATTGCAGCCAATGCTGCGGTAACTGCCGTCTGAGCTCGCAAACGTGTCTGATTGGAGCACGTGCAGATAACGAAACTGAAACAAATAGGCTGAAACGCACCTGTGCGCATGTGCCTGTGCTAAAACACAGGCAGGCAGGAGAGTACGAGTGAGACACTATCATGTACGTTACTAAATATAAAAATCTTACTTTTATTGTGTATCCTACTATGTCACTGGTAATACCAAGAGGACATAATAGGGGAGACTGAAGAGTATCTCACTTTCATGTTCTAAGCTAATCAGCTGCAACGATGCTTCGGCCTAAATAGCGCTTTATACCTTGTCAGGGATTTGTTTTGATTTCAGGTGGGGTAAACCCCTCGTCTCAGTACACTGAACTCGAAATCGTGGTGTCTTAATTTCAGGGGGTGGGTGGTAGAATCACCTCCTTGTTTCAAGACACCACCAAACCCAGATTACGTGGTCATATTGTAGTAGTGACAGCAATCGCAAATTCTTGACAATGAATTTCGCCGTTTGACCGTATTTTAACGGTAGTGGTCAATGGCTGAGTGGCTACGGCATTTGGCTGGTTGACGTAAAAAAGTAAAAAAAAACTAAGATATACTCCAAAAAATTCCGACCCGAACTGACCCAAAGAATAAACGCGTCAGAAAATGCAAAAAATGTGAATACAGACCATATGTGAGTGAGTCCGGTCGGCTTATTACAGTAAGACTGTGCAATCAAGGTTTGGTGGTATCTTGAAACGACGGGGATACCCCCCCCCTGAAATCAAGACACCGCCGATTTCGAGCTGGCATTGTCTGAAACGAGGGGATACACACCGTCCCGGATTTGAGGGATGTCCCACAGGAATCAGGACATGTCTTTAATTTGAGGGGGAATCCACCCTGAAATCAACGGTGCAAGCTTCGTTCCTGCCAATTAACTAGAATAAGGAGAGTGTCATAGTCTTCCCTGTTATTTACTTTTGGTAATTATACTACACAACACTCTTCAAAGTAAACTAATAACTCTTACTGAAGTTTGGATCCGTTTCCACAGCTCTCTTGCAAGTTGCTTCTAAGCCGCCATACTGAGGTGCGTCGTAAAGGGACACATACTGAAAAAGAAATAATGAATAGAACCCTAATTACAATGGACAGCCGAACAGTGAAAAGAAATACAAGTTACCTTCGTATTTCTGATGCGGGTTTAGTTTTAAAACTCAACGTTCTAAATATTTATTTGAATGGTAGTTACAAAAATGGGTTGTATTCTTGACCAATTACGGCAATTATCCAGGATCAATTCTGACCATGAATGCTACTCTAAATATTATCAGGTAAGTTCTTTCTATACAAAATTTTACAGCACGTGCACACTGCACACTTGCTCGGCATACGTGAGGCGAAAACGGCTTAACTCTGTTTATTGTTTACCGTTTGCTCATATGACATACACTGTTACAGAGTATGATATCCTCACGATAAGAAGCAGCGTAATCTCTCACTAAAAGTCACTAAAAATTCTTAAAAAATTGGTACTCGCAAGATATACTTGTTTAGCAGCAAAGTTCACTTACGGGCGAACTACTAGAGACTGCTGACTTTATACTAAGACCAATTGCTTTCAAGTTGCAAACTAATGTTTTAACAAAACTTTGCACGTTGGCAACCATTAACTTGTTTGTGGATCACCTGAGCAATTGCAGCGTCCAAAAGTATCGCTGCTTCGTCTGAAGTGGTGCTCAGGGGCAAGCCTTCATCGCGCCAAGCCTAAAACATCAGCAAGAACGTCTTGTTAGTAGAAAATTTTCAGTGTTGAGAGATTTTTGCGCGGCCGCCTCAGCGGCCGTGCATACTAAGTTCAGTCAATGCACTGAAACGAAAATTGCATGTAAATTATGCTCCGTTTCAGTGCAATGATTTTTCAGTTTGTGAGGTACAGTCAGCAGCTGCCCAGCGAAGCAGCGTGTGTGTGTGCGTGTGCGATTTTGTGTTGCTTTGCGTGTGCAAACTGTAAACATATTTGCAAAGTCTGGCACAGGATGACGTAATTTGCATATAACACAAATCGATAATAACATTTGCTAAGTTACAAATAATTTGTTTTGTCTTTGCTGGTCAATAGAGTAGGTACGTACCAATTTTGATTCTGTTTTTGGCTACGTACGCAATACTCTTTGAATGCTTAAAAAAATGCCGATTTCATGAGATGCGCTTAAATTGCCGTTAATAAACGATGCTTTGTGGTAACCCCGTGCTTGTCAGAACAGTGAATTTTAAGTTTTAAGTCTGCTTATTTTTCTCAAAATAGTGGGCTGATTTAGTGATTTGTCTTAGTGTCCATGAGTTTGTTTATTTTAAGCAGTATGTTGATAGAAAATACTTGAAAACTTGAAAAGTTTTACTTATGAACGGTCTGTGTTGTGTACGTGAATGAGACTATGTAGGTGAAACAGTGAACAATGTGAGAACAGCGTAATAATTTGAGTCTTCACAATTTTAATTGTCTATATAGTGCAATGAAATGTGTGCCAAACTTTTTGTATATTCTGTATGCTTTATATTAGTCCAAAAATATAACTGTAAATCGTTCAGACAAGTCAATATGCAAATGAACTTTATCATCTGCAATGTTGTGTGCATACATACGTACATATATGTACAATTGCAGCCAGCCGCATACTGAACACAGCTGCAGTAACAGACACATTGCGCGCACACATTCATGCTCACATACAGCCGCACAGTAGCATTGATGAACACATACACAAACGCACACACAAATCCTTTCAAAATACACGTTGTTATCCGACAGCCTCATTCTAAAGAAGCCTGCTGCGCTGTGGCGCAGCAGGAAAAACCGGTTAGCTGCAGCACAGCATTATTTGCACAATGCACTACACTCCACAAATAATAACCTGGCAGTTATGAACGACAGAACCTTTACGCGGCAGGATTGCCACTGAACTTGGCTGAAATGATTTAACGTAAATTAAGAGAAGGATTGCCTTAAGTAGAACTTTTTGTCTTTAAAACTATATACTTATTTTCTTGACAGAGTGTACGTTTTAGAGTTCGCAATCGGGTCGGGTTGGTGCGGGTCGGGTCGGGTCGGGTCGAGTCGGGTCGGGTTGAGATTTTCCAACCCGCGGGTTGTGCGGGTCAGTTCGGGTCAAAAATTTCGGGTATAAATCCTTGAGTTTAAAATTAAATTTTCCTGCTTTGATCATATTTTCAACCTAATGTGCCCGCTGCAGAGTGATGTAACAGCTTTTCCGAGCTCTTAGTTCTTTTTAGCCAAAATTAGCTACAGTCCATACATGTACACTGTGTCTCGTGTGTACACTGTTTCTGTGGGGGGCCTTGTCCCGACGTTTTGGGGGCTTGAGCCTTGAACTAGCAAAAACGCTACTATTTCCAATTTTGGCATGAAAATGGCAAATTATTTGAAAAATTCGGACATTTCTTAGCGATTTTTTTGCCTTTTGCTCATTTTTGAAGCACTTTACTGCTATCTGAGACGATTTTTGAGTTTTCGGGCACCTTTTTTTAGCAAACATGGAGGGGGCTTGCCCTCTGGGTCAAATCTGAGGGGGGGCTTGCCCCCCCCCCCAGACCCTCCCATGTACATCTGCGCTGTAGCTTATCAAAACATGAAATATATGAAAAAACTGGCAACAAATTAGTGACAAGGAAATCTCAAGTGTTTTTATATATAGCAGCGGCTTCACTAGAAGTCGGGTCGGGTCGGGTCGGGTCGGGTCGGGTCGGGTTAGACATTAGCTCGGGTCGGGTCGGGTCGGGTTATGAAATCTCGACCCGTTGCGAACTCTAGTACGTTTCCACACTTTCAGTGATGGTAAAGCAATTAAAGTACACTTGTTTACGTTTAAAAGGGACATTTCTGAACATCTGGACTCAACTTTTACATAGCACGCTAAATTTTGGTCAAGACAAAAAGGACTACACAGTTCACTACGCAATACTAATCTTTTAGTCCGGTAATAAGTAGTGTAACAATTGGTACTGACGACAATGAAGCAGCTGACTTCTTTTAATTCGTTTAGTCCGTAATCATTCCCACAATTTGCAGTAAAATTAGTTCAGACCGCTTACTTCGGTAAAGAAATGGCACCCAAGCATACTTGAAGGTTCAGCTCATCCTAAGAGATGATGATTCTTAGGCCCAACTTTTAGAAAGCAGGCTCAATCCAGAGTTCGGTAAGATCCATAGTCAGTAGGAGCTCGAGTACCCAGTTTATACGAAGTTCATTCCATCGAATTTCAGCATGAATTTAGCAAAGACAAAAAACCAAAACGTAGTTTGACTGCCCGTTCAAGTTAGGAATACTAAACCTACTTGCAGTGCAGACTGACCTGACAATCCTTAAAATATAGCTGACTGAACCACTTCGCCATAGCACATCACAGCTGGGACTTAAGTACCTATAAAGTCGAAACCTGAACAACAAATAACCACAAGTTTGTTTTAGACGATGTAGAAAAAGTATATATGCTCTATCATACACTCGTGCTGTGACACATGAGGTCACATTTTTCACTGTGTACCCCACATGGCAAAATGAGATGACCAAACGTCGACACCTCAGACAAAATGTAGACAGCCCCTCCAAAATATTTTGCACCCCCCCTCCTACAGTTCTGCCCGGGCCTGTACCGGGCCCCGGCCTGGGCCCGGGAGCGGCCCGGCCCCCGTTTTCACGAATACCAACGGCCGGCCCTTGAAAGTCCGGACCCCGGGCCGCAGTGATCCGCAAGCCCAGGGCTGTCGCGAGCTTCAGCAGCGTATGAACAATGCCTGTATAGCATATATATGATTTTTACAAGTGCGAAACCCTTATACTACACTCAGACGCACACACAATGCATTTTTTCACCTGATGAAGTCTGCGCCGGGCTAGCCCGCGGACCCCGGGCCGGTCGGCCTGCGACCCGGTGGGCCTGTAGCCGGCCGCAAACCCGGCCCAGAAGCGCGCTTTTCCGCCCGGCCTGGAAAATTTGATAGTCGCAGAACTCTACCCCTCCCCACTAGCAGGCATCTTAGATACCCGGGCTGTCTCCCCCTTAATTTAGTTCTAAAATAATAAAAAATAGAGCCAAATTTACCTAACAGCACTAAAAATGATAGATACGCTGCCTACCACCCTTGGTGAGAGCCTCACTTCCTTGCGCCCACTAACGTTAGACCCCCTGCCAACTGACGCATCTGTTTAGGTATATTTTACCAAAAATGCATAATTTTTCAGTCCAAGTGCAAAAATACTTGTTTAAGTGCTAAAATGCACCTACAAAATAAATCTTGGCCGAAAATTTTGTACAACTCGGGACCCACACCTTCTCCTGTACCCTGGCGGAACCCACTCCCTTCGCTGGAACCACACTGCTCCCGTCTTTATCCCACTCCAACTACACGTTTGGCTGTAAAGTTGCACTACAATAGTTACTTCTCTAGAAGAAATGAAAATCATGTTTTGGTTGCAAAAATGAATATATATGTCACACGGGAGAAACAGCCTAAATAGTAAATGCAATATGTAGCTGTGAAAGTTTGAAAATTTACTGCAACGATAACGAAAACAAAATTACAGTACTACTATTAAAAACACTGATACCATTATCTTTCTTTACCATATTACGGTGTTAAAACACTGATATGCACGACTTTTATCTTCAGCAGAAACCATTTGATAACGTGTGATAGTAGTTCATACTATTTTTAGAGATTATCCCAAATACGCATTTATGTATAATTTTGTAAAATTAGAAATGTGTGATTTTTTCTGATATTGTGGGTCAGAAAAAAACAGTTTAGAGAGTTAGTTACCTAGCCATATCTGGTTGGCATTCTCTTTGGTTCCACTTTTTATAATTTTCCATGCACCGAATCAAGAGTTGATTGTAGAACGCGGTTAAATTTGTTTTCCACAATAACTTCCTTGCTTTAATTATTCACATATTGCAAATTAGCATTTTAAATGTTTTGAGCATTGGAGAACCGCCAATGATTGCCTATGAGTTTACTAATTGATTTATGTATACCCACTGATGGATATTACGAGCTGTTTTATGTCTTATTAAAAGCTAGCTAATGAAATTGTTTTTTGTTTATAATGAACTAAACCGCTAATGTAATATGCAACGGTTTCATTACTGCACGGGTATATAATTATAAGTAACAGCAGGCTTTTATTATATGATATTAAAAACATATATTTGTATGGTAATTGGGCATTGGCACAACACTAGTGACTCCCTATAGCTTTCCTTGCAAAAGTTCTAGACAACGACCATGTCAAGCAATTTTGTCCATGTGTCTTACAAGTATAACCACATTAGTATTGCGTAGTTTCCCATATTAGTATTACGGCAAGTTGGTCGTGTGAATTGAAGCAACGAATCGAATCGACAGTGTAAAATTATCGTTTCGCTTGAGTTAACGCAAGGCTCGGAATCCGAAAATCGCGACTTGCGAGTTAGCCTACCTACATACGGATAAATTTTAAGCAGCACGCGTTAATTTTTATCAGTCCCAACCAATCACTAACTGTGTCTATGGCTTCCGTCTGAGCCTGACCTTGCCGTGGTGCATTATGTGCTATAGCCTAATGATGAGGGGGCAGGGGGGTCCCTAGTTTCCACTTAGTTGCAATCAGGGGGGCGGGGTTGCTATTCAGTTGGTGATTACATGAAAATTAATCCCTAACTTCTCGCGTAGGAATGCCAAATCATTATCATACAATGGCAGTGCCAAAATATTTGGAGAAGATAGAAATAACTAAGACCACTCTTGCTAAGACTAACCAAGGATTTCACTGGAGCACAGAGACATGCCAAAAATTCCTGGTTCAACTATGGACTTACAAATTTAATATATGTCCGGCATATCAAAACACGAATATTCAGAGAAAGATAACCAATAAGAAAACGGAAAAAACCCAATCGGAAAACGGAAAAATACTGTAAAGATTTATTCAATCAGACAATCGATTCATGGAGTATATTTACATCAACAGCTTTACAAACATGCTAGCATTAGTAGAAAGAGGTATGTACAAAAATAGCGTATCAAATAACTAATAAAAAATATAGCAGAATATAATAGATAGAGCTAGTTTAAAATGAGGCGGCCGCGCAAAAACAACACCATTAGGTACATCATACTAACAAAACACATATTTAACAATCACAAATAGGCTGTAGCATTATTTCTAGTTTTTTGGCAGCGACTTTAGAGTCTGGACGTACATATGTGGTCACTGACAGCATTGGCCCGTGGTTGCTAACTATATAAATCACCTGTCACTTTAATTACCTATGCTTAAAAAATTAACTAAAGGTCGATTTATTTCATACGTTATAGCCGTCAGCCGACAAACTTACGAAAAAATCCCGCTACTATAATGCATAAGATAAGCTTGTGGTGTGACTATTTCATCGTTTCGCCAGCTGAGGGGACATACGGGTTGACGTATGAATCGTCAGACCTGGGTTGTGGTTTCAGAGCAAACGCCATTCAAATAAGTCATATCTACCTGCATTACAAAAGCTATTTATCATACAAATACTGTTCCGCTTGAGCAAATTTTATTATCCTTGAACTTTTTTACAAACTTCCTGTTTCAACTGCGCTCCCCAGAGATTGCAAATTAACATTTTAGGTGTGTATTGAACTGAACGTAATTTACACAAAATAAAGTCTGCTGCATCATTCATCAAAAACTAGCTGATTATTAATTTGTTTATGATACCCATCGTGTATGTTCACAGAGGAAACAGCCAAATCGTACAGTGACTCATTCAATCTATGTATACGGAGTTCTGTTTACTGCATGAATTCAATGAATCATTGCTGTCCAGATACCAAGAGTACAGCATAGTGTCTCACTCTATATAGAAGAAGAGTGAGACACTCCTTTCTGCCTGTGTTATAGCACAGGCAGATGCGCTCGTCGTTTTCACGTCACATGTTGACATTCTGTGCAACATGTGGCTGCTGAGCGATCTGTGTTTCAACTTGTAAAATATGTAGGTGGGATACAATTTAAAAAAAAAAAAAAAAAAAAGAAGATGAATAAAATATGATATTATATTTAGAATATAGAATATTTAGAAAATATTCAAGTCCGAGTATAGAAATCTTATGTGAATGTCGGACATATTGTGTGGAATTCTAGAAGGGTGATTAAGTTATTAATTAAAAGACTAATGCGTGTGCAGAATGACATCAGGCAAGTCTATTCTCAGCGTGTAGAATTCGTAATGACAAAACATAATGAAAGAACGTTTAGCGACTGATTAAGTTAGTCACTCGCTAATCACCCTTCTAGAATTCCACCCACTCAGCAACAAAAAATTTTGTCCGAAAATCCTTGACTGAACCGTATGTGCTAGACCTTCTTGCAAAAGCACTCGTACACTTGCACTTGGACTTCCACAGAGACATGCGTACATCCCATTAGCAGCATGCTCAAAACGCCTTTAAACATATACTTAGGTTCGACGCTCACTGGCTAGAATTAATACACTAGGTAGAATTAATAAGAAACAAGCCCAACCTGCGGCAAAACCTTCAGTAAGTATTAAGAATTATGTTCAAGTAAGCTGACCAGCAGGTCAGCTAAAACCTGTTGTGCAGCAGATAATTATTTTATTGTAAAATGTATATGCAAAAGTTCAATGCGTTTTTATGCAATCTTAATAATTTGTTTAAAAAAAAATGGAAAGAGTTTTAATTATCTAACAACAAATTATGTAGGAATGGGTTCTTTAGATGAGTGAGAAGTGTATTCATTCTTTCATGACCAAAAATGACTACAGTTCGCAGGAAACATAAGATGCTGCCAACTGGTCAAATGTTGGTACTATCAGCAATGTGACACACGCGCACTATGTGACACACATGAACTAAACAAACGCACATTGACATTTTCCAGCTTACAGTGTAACTTTTGCACTAGACAATGATGTGACGCTCGCGCAGTAGCTCTAATATGCAAAGCAAACTAACGCACAGACGTACATTGCACTCCAAGCCCAGTGTATTCCGCCAGAAATCAAAATTAGAGACCTGTTGTGCTGTGGCACAACAGGAATAAAAAAGAAATTACGTTTATAGTTCAGCAGTAAAAATTTCCCAATACAGAAATAAGGGTCAAAATTAGCTTTTGGTATGAAATTATATATTTCATATTTCAGTCCTTTATTTAGTATATATTTATATTTTTTATTTTTCTCATTACTTCGTTCGTATTTCTGCCTAAAAGACCAGGCCTATAATCCTCAGTTACTTTTTATTAAATTTACCCGCCAATAATGTTAGAGTCAAAGCACTCTTTTTACCTAGTATAGGGTAAAGCCTGTTTCACACTATGGGGAAAAATGTGGGGAATCTCGAAGTGGGGCGCCCCATGTGGCACCACATGGGATGCCCCTTGGGGCGTCATGTGGCACCATGTAGCACCGCATGGGGTGACCAGGACGCCCCACGCGTTTCCCCGTCGTGTGAAACAGGCTTAACATCTAGCTGCGTGAGCGTACCCTATCACTACTAATCGTACCAAGAGTGATCGCACTAATAACTACACTACTAATCGTAGTTCGCAGACTACTCTGCGAATGTCAAGTGACAACTAGCGTACTGCAATCACGACAGGAAACAAATATTCCACGTACAATCATTATTAATTAATGGCAGTTTTTACTTCCCAGTTTTGTTCTAGCTGGATTAGTCATTTATTACAAATTTACATGAAATTTAACAATTTCTGACCAAGACAAAAAGATATTCATAAATTAAAAATTCTAACTCAGCCACCCATTTATCAGGTCAACTACAGTTCTAAGTTTTCTTTCGAGAAATTCCTTTATTAGCAGCAGAGATGGAGGGACCCTTTTAAAGCCTTTTTGCTAACATATGATCTCTCACCTAAAGGCTTGTTTTTCAATTAAATTAATGTAATATCACAAAAGCTGATACATAAAAACTCCATTTTATAAATGTTTTACATAATTAAAATTTTGAAAAACGTAGGAGTAGCATACAAATATTATACACAAAAGTTGAATCATAGGATTTTTTCACGAATCACGAAAGCACACAATGCGAGACTGTCTGCGTAATCAGTCAACCCGATGTTTACTTGACGTTTTTTCTTTGGACAAATTTTCCTCATTAGTACTCTCTCGTTAATTTCAGAACACAAAGAAATCTCAGTGCACATTCGTTTAGGTATATACCGGATTAAAGAAGTTTATTTTAGTCCGAAACTGTTTAAAAATTATGTTGAAAATTCCATTCTTATGCCTCTGCATTAAACAGATATATTAAGTGTAAATTGAGTGTAAATTAACAATGTATACACTGGCTTTATAATCAATATATCAATACACTTTCAACGCTCCATGATAAGCACGCATCATGCAAACACAAGCTACACATGTAATGTATTTCTTCGACCTACTAATTTTAGCAGTGCAATTTACATGGTGATAAGCGCATACGTGTTAATCGCACTTTTACAATATAGTATATACGCGGGATTCATTCTGAACCAAAAAGCCAGATTTCAGCGTTATATCTACAAAATTTGAGTTCATTCTTTGAGATCTGAATCACCGCGTATAGCCCATGATTCTATCGTATATCTTCCTATGCTGAACAATTCAAATAGATTTTATTAAATTCTTACGTGTCGATTACACATAGTGTTTTTTCTAAAGCAACAATCACTTTTTGCCAAAATTCAATGCAACACCTTCCTAAATGACTTGAAATTTTGACAGTTAACACGCCTAAAATAAATTCCCACGCGCTGATACCCCAACGTGTGAATATGTTTCACCAGGGGAATCCCTATCTGACACCACGAGGATTTTCAGTGATGGTACATGTTTCATGGGTTCAATGTGCCACGTGACGTCCCAGTGACATAATGTGGCATCGTGTGTGACTCCCTAATGGGTGCCGCGTAAGGTGCCCCACGAGTACATAAGCTGAGGTGTTGATTGTGAGGTGTGTTTGTTGTGCTATGGCCTCGAGTGCACCACGGTTAACAAAAATAAAGTTTTCTTTCAATGAACTCCAATACAAGGCTGGACCTTAAATAGAGACTGTAACTGTGTCTATGCTCAGTTTACATAGTAGCTATCTACATACATTAGTATACCAGTACCGCTCTTTTGGATCTTTTTCCGTTGAACCCCCTCACAGTTCGGAATCTACAATTTACTGCACCGATTTGCAAAATTTTAGTCCGAATAGACTCCTCTTGACCTAAGGACTCAAGATTCAGAAAATCCACCCAAAAACAAGTCTAATTTCTGTTGTCTATACCATGATAACTTATGATCAAACGGGCATGATTACATTTGGCTAAAGCCCTATTATTTTCTTGCTTATTATGATATAGACTTTGATCTAAAAAGTTTTGATTAGTGCCAAAAAAAGATGGTGTTGTTCCGCATGGTATGTAAATCAAATTCTAATTACAAAATCTGAAGTCTAAAAACAGCCATTAACCTGATGTATTTTTAACTTTTAGCCTTAATAAAAGTAATTATTCTAAACTCGGGCGGGTTCAAGAATCAGCTCGACATTGACTTTCAAATGAGAATTATCTCAAAATAGGATTAATTTGCTCCATAAAAGGAGAACGCAAACAGCAAATTCACAGTTGAGCCAATTGCAATCAGCCCCTGAAGGCTCGACGTTAAAGTTAAATAGCACGCAGCTGTGAACTGTTAAAATGACGTAAGCGTCGAAATTTACACCAACATTAAAAAATACAATTTACAACTTCGCATTTAGCAACAAAACTAAGCCCCGGCCCCCGGTTCATACTAGTCCTTATTCTTGTAACTATCGTTCTGCCATTGAGCAATTCCAAAAATTCTTGGCGAAATGAGACACATTTTTGCGCGAGGTCAAGTTCGTTTACAAAAATTAGACTAAATTATTCTGTCATTGATTCATACCAGCTGGCCGTAAATGTGCTTATTTTTGTCTTTATTTTCTTAAGAACGAGCAGCAACCGGGGAAAAGGTCAAACTGTATGTGGTTCCATCCAAAGTTACAGTTAAACTTTGCTTATTATCACTTCCAATCTTTTCAACTTTCAATAACAGTTATATGCTACGACCTAAGAGCTTTACGTATTGTCGTCGCGTTATTAATGACAAGCCAAGTGTTTTCTAGGCATTATCTCCTTTTTCTTTTCTATATGGCTTCTTTCGAAGAGAAAACTGAAATTACGCATTCTGCAGTAATATATGGCTTTTTCTTGCCGAGCAATTTAGATTCACTTCCTTTGCTGACGCAACCTTCTCTAGCCGACACAAATCATTGTTATTGAAAATGAGTTACCGGCTACCGTATTCAAAATTTTTATTGAGTACGGTAACTGAGCTCAGGCAGTAATATAAGTGGGAACACAAATTGCGAATACAACGATAATTGAGAGATCAGCAATTAATAGCACTATTTAAAATGTTTCACAATTTTTTATGTTTATTCTACTAAATCAAATTTGTCAGTGTATCTATTAGCCAGAGTGCATATGGCCTCAGAATACTACACACACACACACACACATATATATATATATATATATATATATATATATATATATATATATATATATATATATATATATATATATATATATATATATATATATATATATATATATATATATATATTTAATATTCGCAATCGTCAATGCCGTAGGTCTGTTGCGGAACAGGAAATAGAATTTTATCAGGAAACATAATATAAATATACAATAGGCCTATCACGTATTCGCAAACCTTTAATTAATATTGAGGAAGAAAACGTACTTGTCACTGTCTCGTGGTGCGTTCTTTTCAGCATAAAACTTGTTTTGCTGAATTACATTGACATTAACAAAATTTTAAGCTTAATTTCTGATCCTACCCACAATAAAATACGTGAAGGTGAAGCCATTCACAGATCCCATACAAAAATAAATATATCACAAGTCAAATACCTGCACCAATCAGCAATATAGCTTAGCTGAGTCAAAACCATCTATTGCGTAATTCGTTCGTGTTTTCAGAGTATTTTCAGTAATGCATTACACATGCGTAGGTTTGAGATTAAGACCCAAATAAGCATTGACTTGCACTGCAATCTGACTACATATCAGCTTCAACCTATTCCATTCTTTCTGTTACAGATCGAGCACCTTTGTGAAACTGACATGGATATTACTACAGAGGCTCCCCATGAAACCAGTAACAATAATGACCAGCTCATTTTCTGTGCTTATTATCTGGTCGAAGTTACAGTCAGTGTCGTTTCTATTTGGATCAATACTATTATCATCGTCGCTATTTTACGGTCTCAGTATACTAGAAAAAGTAAGTTTACAATCACAAACCTTTTGATTAATAAATACGAATTATTAACCAGATATTGTTAATTTGTTTGATGTTGATAATCTGATTATTAGTATCGATTGTAATTGTAATTACTGAACCGATTTTTTGTAGTTGATGAAAAATGTATCTACTCTCTGTCAACAAAATTTGTTGTAATCCATGTAACTGAAGAATTAATCATTGTTCAGTCCTACACATAATCTGCTTAGAATATTTAGTGCAGCCCTTGAGGCATTGAATAGCTGAAGATTTAAGTTTTTTCTGGAAACACCCAAACTGAAAAACTCTCGAAGCTTATGATTATGAATAAGAAATAAAAAAATAGAATAGAATGAATTTGAAAAATATGGAACATTAAATGAAAAAATAACGAACCAGAAACATTAATAATCGTTAATATAGACTTGTATTCCGAAGATGAGCAGCAAAATAAAATGGGGAAAAGAGAGGAAAACTATGTTTTTGAATAGGGGTAAATGAGTGTAAGCAAGAGTACATAATAGTGTCTCACTCTTTATAGAAGAAGAGTGAGACACTCTCCTTTCTGCCTGTGTTATCGCGCAGGCAGATGCGCTCGTCATTTCCAGCCCACATGTTGCCGTTTCATGCAACATGTGGGTAGCCAATCAGAAGCGACCTTCGCTTCTGATTGGCTGGACGCCTGTGCACGTGCTCCAATCAGCACGCAGGCGGCCTCACGTGCTCCAATCAGCACACTGGCCGCCATTACAGCGATTTCATTGTTACATTTTGCCATGATCGGTCGGGTTGGGGGGTTTTTTGTTTTTTTTGCCCAAAGTTATATTTTGCCGACATTTTTATCACCGTTTTCAGCGATTATTGCTAGTATGTGCTGAATATGTTGTTAACTGGTAACTTAAATGTGTTTTTGACAATTTTCAGGCAATAGCACGTGAGGCCGCCTGCGTGCTGATTGGAGGACGTGCACAGGCGTCCAGCCAATCAGAAGCAAAGATCGCTTCTGATTGGCTACCCACATGTTGCATAAAACGGCAACATGTGGGCTGGAAATGACGAGCGCATCTGCCTGCGCTATAACACAGGCAGAAAGGAGAGTGTCTCACTCTTCTTCTATAAAGAGTGAGACACTATTATGTACTCTTGGTGTAAGTGTGAAACCGCTTCTATTGCTATTCTCCAAACTTCATACAATAACCTATGCATGTTGCAGGAAAGGAAATTATGCTGATAATTTGTCTGGCAGCAATAGCAACAGCGCACGGAACGGTGATGCTAGCCAAGTCCTCCTATGCACTGGTGCTGTACATCCAGGGAACGAGGCTCAGTCGGTGTCTGACTACCCTTGAAATCATGGAATCAGCGCTCAGCTTGGCTTATCACGCTCAAATCATGGTCATAGTCCTCGACCGTCTTCTGCTAGCAGCAGCGTTCACATTCTACGCCACAAAACTGGGCGTCACTTACGTTTACGCCTGCCTCGGTTTCAGCACCTGCATCGGGGGTAGTTTTTGTGCCCTCAGCTTTCTATTTATTCATCATATAATCGTTCCATTTCAACTATCCTTCATCATCACCTATTTACAGTTGGCCATTGACTGTGTATCGTTCAGTGTGGCTATCAGTACAATAGTGATTCTCTCACATCAATTTCGCATAGTTTCGCCCACACCCACAGACGCCAACGCACGACAAGTCAAAGTCATCCAAACAATTCGCTTCGTTGCTATTGTTATTTGTGGCTGTGCTCTGCTACCAAAATTAGTCATTCTGGCGGCAAACGTTTTAGCGTTGAGATCACTGCTGATTACAGCCGGCCTGCACGCTTTGCTCGGAACCTATCCATTGATCATAGCAACCATGTACTGCTTCCGACACAATGAAATCAAAGAATGTGTTTCCAAACTTTGCTTCACTCAGCGCACAACAATTCGCATGCTGCATCAATAAACGTCTGTTTTTATCGTATCGTGTGTATTGCTAACTTTCTGACTGAAGCTTAGGGATAGTTACTTAAGTAGGGCGCGACTAGTTATCAAATTACTATACAAGTTATCAAATATATTCTGTTCCATTACCTAGTAATTGAAGCTTAAGAGTATGACTATAACCACTTTTCGACTTATTCTTCTCTTGGTGTGCTTCAAATTGTCTAGAAAAATTGTCTGAAGGCAAGCAGACGTTTGGCCTAAAAAGTTAGATAGGTAGACCTATAGTAAGTTAAGTAACAGTTCCTAATATTGTCTAGTGTAAGACAAGTATATAATATTGTTTTGTATGTCCGGACCTGATAATTTTTTCCAAAAAATAAGTCTCCGTTACTCCCGCTAGTCCAGAAAAGAAAATTTACCGAACCTATTGTCATAATTTTGTTACCAATGAAATTTATTTTTCGCCTTCATCTAAAGATAACAAACAATACAAATTTTTAAAACAATTTTTAACAATTCCAAATATAAAAACTCGTTCCAGAAAACTCCCCCGCATCTTAGAACAAGAGCATCATCATTAAAAAAATTTGAATTTATTTTTTTCAAAAAAATGAATTTTTCCAAATGCCTCTTTTTACCCTTCTTGTACACCTACTCTACAGTTTAATCTCAACTGTTCTTACTGCGTGTTCTAATATTCCGCTGCATTAACCATTCGGCTCAAAAGTCTCACCAAGCGATAAACCGTTTGTTTTGCAGGTGTACTTATAACAGCTCATATACAGTACAATGTCGGCGCTGCAAAGCAATCTAATCGCAGCTACCAAAGTCAGATGGCTAGGTTCTTGCACGGGCAAGATCAATTTGTAGACACTGACAATCATCAGCCAGCCATCAGTTAGCTGATTTCGAATCAGAATTTACAGGCGATGCAGCCCGTCAGCAGTAACAACTAAGTTTAAGTTCCAATGCATTTGTATACGGACAAACGGACGTAGGAAACACAGACAAAGCCTGCTTTGCCCGTTTTTTCAATTCATACTTTCTCGGGCAAACGAACAAAGGTGCGACTCATACTTTTGAGCCGTATGTCCGTTTGTCCGCATGCCCAACAATTTTGGCAGAGTTGAACGAAATTTAACTTGCCGGACATACGAACAAAATGAAATTGTGCCGTTTAGTACGAATGACCGGACATACGTCTGAAGGGCAAAAGGACATACGGCGGAACAAATGAAAGTATGAATTGGGCAGCCGTTTTGCCGTTCAGTTTGTCCAGACGTTCGTTTGTCCCAATGTCTGTATGAATCGACCCTGTGTAACAGATACAATTAGCTTGCTATTCTGTTCACTTTACACATCTGTCAGAACTTCTTTCGCCATGTACCTTCGCTGTACGTTAATAGCCTGTGGGCATAACTTCAAAATGCATGTAAAACTATTGGCGAAAAGTAAAGGGGAAAGACTCAGCTAGCTGTGGTATCACATAGTCCTTCTGGAAATGTGTATTGGCCATTGGGTACAAATGCTATTATTTTTGAAAAGAACCTGACACTAACAAAATGATTAGAGGCTTCAATGAAGATTAGGGACAAATAAGAGTTAAATGTTCGTTGCGCTTACGCATGCAAAAGCTATCCACTGTTGAAAAAATTTTACCTAGTTTACCTAGTTTTGAAAAACTAGGTGGTAGTAAAAACAAAACTAGGTAAAAGTAAAACTAGGTAGCCGAAAATGAAACTAGGTAGTACTTAGTACTTTTACCTAGTTTTAAAAAACTAGGTACTTAAGTAAACTAGGTACTTTTACCTAGTATTGCCACCACTAGGCGCGACTAACAACTTAAATTTAGATTGCCTAAAAATAATGCTAACGCTAAATAATAGGTATCTGAAAGGTGCAGAAGTAAGCGTCCATGTAAGAACCTATTTGAACCGCTACGACTAGACATTTGAATATTCGCCATTGCATCACAATCACCCTGTTAGGCAATTACATCCATAAAGCTATGTGGGTCTAATTCAATTGTTTCTATCAAGAGTACATAATAGCGTTTCACTCTATATAGAAGAAGAGTGAGACACTCTCTAGCCTGCCTGCGTTCTAGCACAGGCAGATGCGCTGGTCGTTTTCAGGCTACATGTTGACATTCTATGCAACATGTGACTGGCCAATCAGAAGCGAGCTTCTATTCTCTGATTGGCAGACGCCTGTGCACGTGCTCCAATCATAAAACGGGATAGGAATAAAGGTTAATAACTCATTATTTATTCATAGTCTGTTTGTAAAAACATTAAAAAACGTTTGCAAATACCTTTGGGGATATTTTGGCAAACTTTCAGCGAAATTGATTGAGAAACTTTGAAGAAATTCAGTAAAGTTTATATCTCAAAAGTTTCTCAATCAATTTCGCTGAAAGTTTGCCAAAATATCCCTAGAGGTATTTACAAACCTTTTTTAATGTTTTTGCAAGCAGACTATGAATAAATAATGAGTTATTAAGCTTTTATCCCTATCTTAATGCTTATTAACGCATCAGCGATTATATACTAAAGTGTGTTACGCACGGAATCTACGCGCTGATTGGCCAGTCACATGTTGCATAGAATGTCAACATGTAGCATGAAAACGACCAGCGCATCTGCCTGTGCTAGAACACAGGCAGGCTGGAGAGTGTCTCACTCTTCTTCTATATAGAGTGAGACGCTATTATGTACTCTTGTTTCTATCTATACACGAACACGATACCAAAATGACCCGTCCTTCAACGTTTAATGTTCTACAAGCCAGTGCATTTACAGAAATGCAAGAATTTTAAATCTTCAAGAATACTAAAGTCTGACCAAAACTACTGGACCCTGAAGCGAAGACAAATGTGTGATTCCATTACGGAGTTACCGGTTTTCCAGCGTTAATAGTACATACAGCAAGTAGACGCAAAAATCACTCCATGTTGGATCTTAGGCGTTGGGGTTCAATAATTTTTGGTCAGACTTTACTAAACAGTACAACTAGAAATCGAACCAATCCATTACTAATAAATCAGCGCACCATCAACAATAAATAATTAAAACGTGATAGTTCAACAATCAACACAATAAATTTTCGAACGAAAGTCAGTGACATTCAGCCAACCTTGACTGTCAGGATTTTTCTGAATTCCGAGAACACTCCGAATTTTCTTTCCACACAGATCCATCTTTGTACACTTCCTAAAAAATATTAATCAGATTTTGGTTCACGGAAATGAGGCTACACAGTATCCCTAAATATGTCATTATCGACAAGTTTTTCATTTAAAAAATAAATATAGCAAGCTCGTGCTAAATCAACATAGAAATCATTACTAACACCTTAAGAACAGTTGGTAGTTTCGCTCACTTGCCCATATATCGTTTTGAAAAATGGTTGTTTACTACACAGCGACAAATAAAAAATAACAACAAAGTAATAAGGTCTTATGGCAGAAATAACTGCTACGAAAACAAGATTTAAAAGTCAAAAAAGTTATGCGTTTCCTACACACAGATTGATTACCTGAGCACATCTCTTATTTCTCCTCTCAAAGCTTATTTCCAATTCTGTTTCTCGTTTCGACCGAGCCGAGACAACAACTCTGCCTAATATACATTGCACATCAAAAACCCAATCACGAAATAACTGTTCACCTTCTTCCAAATGGGAACCCTGCATTTCAGCTGATCAATAGCCCATTGTGTGACCTGCTGGGCGGTGATTCTGTGCGGGCTGCTGGCGCCGATGACCACACTCAGTTCGCTGACGTCAACGCGTCTAAAATCAGTGAAATAAATGTTACTGCTGGGCTGGAGATGCCGGAACCACTGAAACGTCAAACCTTCGCATGCTTTAAAACTGTTAAGAGCACTAACTAGGCTCTAAAGAACTTAACGAACTTTAGAACTTAAAGAACTTGACTTTGGGCTCGTTGACCTTTCACCTATACCTAAAAAATGAAAAATCAAATGAAAAATGTACAAGTTTTTTCCACAAATTAATTTTGCTAAACGCATTGCGACTGCACTGATGCCAAACCATCGACTGACTCACCCGAGCCGATGATGCAGAGCCAGTTTTCCGACATCGGGCCATTTCTGTCGAATTTCTGCGCAAATAAGCTTCATCTGTTTCAAAGCCATCGCTGTGTACGCTTCATATTCTAGTCGAATCACTGCTTTGTTTTGGAATGAATTTCTAGTGATACCACCAAACACAGACACGGCGCCACACGAAGGAATGCTTAGGAATCTGGTCACGTGATCAACCGAAAGCTCCGCCTCCGAGATCAACAGCCAATCATCGTAAAGATGCTGACGAATTGAGCCAATCACAACTGAGTATGTTCTATCATAGTCCACATTGTCCACAAACATCATTCCTGGATTATTATTGCAGTCCGAAAGTCCACTGGCAAATTGCTGTCGCATGGCCATCTCGTGCTCTTGATAGGCTGGCCAAACTATTTTCTCAAAATATCCTGGCGGGTCAGGGGGCTCGTAGACCCTACCAAGTCTAAACAAATTTAAATATTCAAATTAATGCAATATTATGTAAAATAAAAATATGCAAAAAAATTGTTTTCAGCACAAAAAAATTAAAATTGTTAGTTACATTCTTATATCCCGCCAGCCACCACAACCTTAGATAACCCAATATGAAAAAGACAGATTTTAATATTTGTAATAATATTGTGAGTTTGTCGACAAAGAATTCTGTTTACGTTCGGTTTACAGCCATCAATGTTAACCCGCAACTACGTTTCTGTATTTTTAACCACAGAGTCTGTCACGTTCGGCTTCCATGAAGCCTACCCGCTTTCTAGTCCCTAGAAAAATAGCTAGTCTTTAGTCTCAGAATCTTAGCGTCATTGATTCTTTCCACTATCAAACTTTTGGCAGAGTTGGACTAACCCATTTTGACAGATGGCCATTTAACCACGCACAACTACATTCAGGCATTTCCTTTATGTAGCTAGCCCCGCAAATTTGTTTCAATTCATTACTAAGTAAATACATTATGGGGGGGGGGGTGGTGGGGTTGTTTTTTTTTGTTTTTTGTTTTGTTTTTTTGTGAAATCGTTACTACCACCTTAACTACAAAAATTACAACTTTTTACTGTTAATACGAGTATTCACATTCTTGATGGGATCGGATCATAATTCTAAAGGCTTATTCACACGAGGGAGCATGAGCGGGCGCACGAACAGGCGCATGAGCGGGCGCACACGCACACTTGCCTAGTGCACTGTGTGAAAAATGCAGCAGGCAGTGTGAAAATAGAATGCGCCCGCTCATGCTCCTGCTCCAATGCGCCATAGCGTGCGCCATGCAATGCGCCATGGCGTGCGCCATCCAATGCGCCATAGCGTGCGCCATGGCGTGCGCCATGGTGTACGCCATGGAGCAAAATGCGCCCTCGTGTGAATAGGCCTTAACAGCCGGAAAGGATCAGCAACTGAAATTCTTGCCGGGGCGATATAATCATCACTATAAAGCCCTACTAAATCAGAAATTTCTAAATATTCTCTGATAGAGCATGCTGGTGTAAATACTCACTGAATTTTCACTTGCCTTAATTTCAACACCGTCTCGTACGCCATGGTTATGAAAAATCTCTGCTCCATCAATGGCATCAAAACTTCATCTTCAAAAATCATGTTGCCTTCAATAATGAACAATTCATTCTCTGTTTTAGACTGAAGCTTCTTCTCGACATCCTACAACGAAAATTGAGTTAGATATAGAGGTATAAAATAGCGTAGAGTGTAGAGATACAGTAAATGGTCTATAATAGTATATATACTGTTACTGGCCACTAATCATTTAGATAATTTCGTCATGAGTTTTGACATTTATAATTTTGCAATTGACCTTTAAAATAACAAGACAAAAGGATTTGACATCAAAAGTTTGCAATTGCTACCTATTGTACTTTGACCGTGCCAGACGTATGACGTCATTTGCTGGCTATATAAACCCGGCAACCCGCGCAGAGTTTGCTTTGCGGCACTCCTCAGATTGTACCAGCAGGAGTAGTCGGGTTAGACCTAAGCTGGAATAGTTAGATTTGGACTTAGTCGGACTGGACTGCCGGGTTTTTTTTCAAAATCGGCACTGTGTAAATGTTGTGTAAATTAAAAATTTGCTGTGAAAATTAAGGGTATGTTGTGTAAATTTTTAAAAGTGTGTATTTTAGCATTTTTTAGGTAAAAATTGACCGTTTTTTCACGTGAAAAGTAATATTTCGACTTTGAGACTCGAACTACATACGAAAATAAAAAAATGAGATATATAATTGAAAATTTTTGCGTTTATGTCAGTTCAAGTATCCGACACGCCAGGGCAAGCCCCATAAAATTTCGAAAATTCCGAAACAAGCCCTAACCCCCAGGCCGAGACCCCGTGTACATGCATGGTTTACACAGATGGAGAGTTGTTCTATCAGCCAGATCCAACTCATTTTTTTCAGATCCGGGTGTAAAACGTTTACAGTAGTTTGAAGTAGGACAAGTGAAATCGCACAGACAGGCTCAGACAGGCTCGACCTTTTTTCACTGTCAACTTTCAAGTGCATGAAAACGAATGCTAAAATAAAAACAATCATAAGCCGTTTAAGAGCAGAAACTGAAGATTTTTTGTTTTGGGGTCAAAAATTAGACAATTTTGTTAGGACAAAGAGGGCACAGGCAGCAATCGCCACTTCGCGAATTTTTGTAATTTTTGCAACTAAAATAGGCGGTTTTAGCAACCTTTCGGGGGAAATAGGGATGTGTAAATCAGTGTGTATTTTTATTTTTTGTTGTGCAAATTAGGCGGCCGATGTGTAAATACACCCTATTTTACACAAAAAAACCATGCTGGACTGAGTTGGAGCATAGGCTGGACTGAAAGTGGAACTTGACTCGTTGAAGCGGGACAGGCTTCAAGTTGGAGATCCTCATCCCTACCGGATAAACGTATATCCAGATAGTGGTTGGAATTGTGTTGATGGTGAAGAAAGAGGCAATCTTAGATCGTGACTATCGGCTAGTGTAGAACCAGGGAATTACATTAAGGTGACGCTCCGAGAATTTGCAGGTACTTCAAAAATTTCATTTTCTTACCTTCATGGTTATATTGGAATTTAGCAAAGTGCGCGGTATAAAATTGAGCATGTTTGCAAAAGGATTTGTCTCAATTCATTTTTGTGTCGGTCACGTGACTCGAGAAAACCCTATTCACAGGGCACACATAACTAATTCCAACTCTACCAATTTTGACAATCTATAGCTCGTTTGAAATATTTTTAAAAGTGTGGGACGATAAATTATTTTTTTGAATTTCGGTCTAGATTTTTAGTTATAACGATTTTTAAATTTTCATGCAATTTTAACAACAAATATCTCGCTTTAAAGTCCATTTATTAAAAAAATAAAAATTAGTCAGATTCGTCAGTTTTTTGCTATATTGGGTGGGATTCACAAAGCGCGGTAGTCTAAAGTCAGCAGTCTAAAACGTTGGTCTAAGTTAAACATGATTCACAGAGATTGATATGATTAGTGTGTGTCATCTGATTTTTATGTTCTATTTCAATTGAAACCTTGTCTAACTTAAACGAACGTTTAGACCGAGTCTAAACGTGATTCACAAAGCCCGTTTAAGTTAAACGGGCTCGTTTAACAGAATTCTTTATTTGATTCTTTTTTCAGTTCTATTTCAGAACATTTTGCTTTAATACGTACCGACAATGCTATTAATTTAGGTAATAAATACTTTTCAATAAAAGTTAATTTGAAATTCAAGTTAATTACGTAGTTAAAAAGACAATTTGACAATTGGTAAATAAGATAATTAATTTACTATTTAACATACAATTTTATTAATTAAAAATTGACATTAATTGAAACAATTACAACAACAACCTTAAAAATACCTAAAACTTAAGCTATCTTATTGCAATTTGCAAGTTAAAATAACAAAGATGAAGCAACAGCATTAAGCAATAATAATGAGAACAGTTTACAGTTGGTATGATTACGCTTAAAGCTCAATGCCTATTATTATTTATTATTATTAATTATTACTTCAGTAATTTTTGTAATTTTTAATCATTTTTATCAATTTAAGATAATTAGGTAGTTGACTTTACTAACTTTAGAGCTTTATAAACTGTTAATAGCAAAAATGAATAAGTAAAGAGTATGGTAAACAAAATTTTTCTATTATAAAACTAGATCATCCACATGTGTCATATGTATACTAGCAGCTAAACAGTAAAATAGACATGATAATACACAATATTGTTAGCCTATAAGTTGAATAAGAACTAATTAAAACTATAAAAGTAAAAAAAATGTTAAAAAACACTTATGTAAAATAATGAAAAAATACTTAGACTAACCTTAGACTAGCCAAAAGGCTAGTCTAAATTCAACACTAGCGGGCGTTTAAGTTAAACGAACGTTTAACTTAGACTGAGCTCGTGAATCAGGAATAGAACGTAATCAAATTTAGAACACGAAAATAGAACAAAATTTACACGCTAATCATATGCAGACTTAGACTGGGTCTAAACGTTTGTTTAGCTAGACTGCGTTTAAATGCAGTCTAAGACTTAGACTGGGTCTAAGTTAAACGCGCTTTGTGAATCCCACCCATTGTGTCCAAATTCCATGTCTCAACTCAAAATAGGCGATTTGAAATCTGTGCCCTTTGGCGAAAAACCTTAGTTTTTTTAGTAAAAAGTTGCTTGGCTTGCTGCATGTTATTATTTTTCGGAACGAATGGCAGCACTTGACAGACGCTTGCTGCAACTATGTTTGTCTATTCATGAAAAAGAAAACTAAATTATTTTTAGTTCGATTTTCCCATTCAGTCGGTTTATTTTTGGCTCACGGTCATATCAGATGCACAAAAACGCGTATTACAAATAAGTCTATGCGCAAGTCAAATTCTACAATAAATTAATGTTGGAGCAAAACTCGAAAAACCTTATACTGCAATCAGTTTATCCAGCATAAGAAGTACACCAGTCAAGAAAAAATAAACAATCAGCCATACCGAATTCAAATCAGTTTCCATGTACCTCTCTCATTTTTGTAAAGTGAATAGCATCGTATTCATCAAAATGCCAGTGATTTACTTCCGGCAAATATCGACATTCGGATTCTGTTTTGAAATAATCGTCTTGATGGATCGAATTAACCTGAAGCAAATATCAGCTGATACACTGAGGCTTAATTCCTGCTGACAGAAAAAAGAAAAAAGGCACGGTTTGCACAGAAATACTTTCTCCTCATTACTCAAGGTCCGTAACTAAAAAAATTGGTTCCTACATAACGCATTTATTTAACTTTCCCTTTAGCCCTTAAGGGGGTAGTGTCGCGAAAGCAGTCGATTTTGCACGACTATAAAGCGTGTTCAGTGAAATGTTACAAATAGTTCATTCAATCGTTTAAAAATCTATCTTAAGGCAAATATTTCTGCCCAGTTTCAGCAAAATTGGTGCTGCATATAGTTTGCAATGATGGTTTGTTTTTTTTCTTTCTGGTTGCTGGCGGGTTGTTTTCAAATTTGTGAAATTGCTTGAGTGGTTGCGGAGTAATACCTGTTTGAACTGTGAAACTGTGCGGAAACTGTGAAGTACTCATAGCAATAATGATAAATTGTGAATAATCTGGACGCGTATTTTAAAACAAAAGAAAAATGTACCTTCAATTTTCTTTTTTCTTATTTGTCGCAAAAAATTGTACGTCCACATTATGTGTACTCCACAAGCTGGCCAATCTGATATCTGGCTTGATTTTTCTAACTTTTATGTCCCTACTGTGTACTAATGGCGATTGGGCCAAAATATTTGTCGATATTGGTTGTATGGCGTCTGGCAGTAATTATTTGATACCATACAGCGTTGGACAAGCTGCTCATTGAACGTACTATGTCAAAGCAAAAAGCTCTCTTTTCACAACCTATGAGCAAAACGCTTTCGCGACACTACCCCCTTAAGTAAAAGTAGCAATGCAATTACTTTTTTATTGCCCACTAAATTAAAAAAGAATGTCTTATAGAATTATAGATCTTCTATTCGTTATTTCTTATTTCTACCCAGCGGAAACTTAGTCCATTCATTGGTAAATGCTCGGCACACGGTTTTTTTTTGCTCAAATTTGTGCTCATTTGAGCATTGGAACATAAAAATGAGCATTGAAAAATAAAAATGAGCATCGAATGAGCATTGTTGCTATTGCCCAAAGACGTCACCAGGACCAGGATAAAAAATTGAGATTCTGAAAAATTTCCCCGAGTCATGTTACACAAGTGTCGCGCCCCTTTAGTTTTTCCGGTGGGTCGGATCGGAACTTATTTCGGGATGTCCCAGATTGATCCAAATAAGATCATAAAATTGTTTCTGTATTTATGTTGCCAAGTAGGGAAGTTCTTGACCATCACTTTATTTTTCATAGATTTTTGTCTCAACTTATGTATCCAGTAGTCAGTATATCAGGCTAAGGGCGTAGCCACGTGAGGAATCCCCCTATTGGATCGGCGAAACAAAACAATTTTCACAGTGCTCGAAGTTGCGCACAAAAATGCTGATTTTTAAGCAAAAATGGATTTTTCCTGCATGTTTCAAAGGTCTGTTTTCTTAAAAATTCGGCATGTTTAATTGGTGGCTGCTGCCCTTTTGCAAACTTGCTAAATTTTCAAAAAAATTTCCTAGGTGCGATTTCTTTTTTCTCAAAATTCTGGTTACGTACGACTTGGATACAGGACGTATCAAGGGCGTACCGCCCCCACTTTTGGTCAACTCATAAGAAAATAAGGGTCCCCTTTTAGATTTTGGCTCGCCGGAAATTCCGATACGTCTCCAATTGACCAAATTTGGTCCAAAAATCAAAATTTTCTCTAATCTTTTTCTGGGGGCTGCCGCCCCCAAACCCGTGCAACTCTGTGGCTTCCTATTCCTTATTGTTATCTTTCGTCGAAGCCTCTGCATGTATACACGAGTACATTATGCTGCATTTGCATGTCTACACAGTACACGAGTAAATTATGCTACATTTACTTGTGTAATACACTGTCTACTGTCTAATGGACGTTACCATCTTTTATTTTAATTTTTCTGAATTTTTCTGTCGGAAAAAATTTCTGATACGTGTCTAGTTGACCACATTCAGTCTATTTATTTAAAAAATCGTCAATTTTTTTCTGGGGGCTGCCGCCCCCAGACCCCTGCAGCGTTGTGGTTTAATAATCTTGCGTTTGTAAAGCGTTTTATAAATGTTAAATTTGCCAAAAAGGGCAATTTGATCCAATGCCAAAACTCGAAAAGTCATTCCCCTGCGAAATTTTTTTCTGGGTACGCCACTGAGCACTCGCCCCTCAGTTCTACATTGTGTTGTCTTTACTAAATACTTCGACTTGTGACGGTTACATACCTGTCATTTTAGCAATGCAACAGTGCAAAAAACGTTTAAAATTTTTTGAGCATTCGAACTTAAAAATGAGCATCGAAATTTAAAAATGAGCACAAATTGAGCATTGGCCGTTTTGAAAAAAAAACCCTGGCTCGGCACGTTTCCCGGTCACGTAGTAACTACATTTATGAACCAAATCACAGTTTATTCATAACCATACATGCAACGGGTCAAAATTTGGGGGGGGGGACCCCGGACCCCCCCCCTAATCGGCCAAAAATACCCTAAATTTTGCGAAATTTTGTTAAATTTTCTCAAAAAAGTGCCATTTTCACTAAATTTTACCCAATTTTGGGGCCCCTGCCCCCGGCCCCTCGATTTTGAAGGGCGGCCCCCACCACCCCTCATACATGTATGTTCGTAACATTTTAGAATACCTAGTCATTTTCAAGTTCGTCAGTCCTATAGTTTTATCCAAGGGCTTCCAGCTCAACACAAAATGGTCAAACCTTAATGTTTTCAGCAGCCAACGCTTCTGTGATTCGTTTGACCAGTGTTGTTTTCCCACCACAGGTGACTCCACCAATTCCAATGACGTAATTTTTCGCGGACATGACGAGCACCCTGCGAGGAGTCAAATGCAGTCGAAGAAATGACAGATTCCGTATAATACAAAGTCTCATGCAGATTTTAAACAATGCTACATCGAGAGAGAGGTAAATCACGAATAGGACGAGCCTAAAAAAATGTAAAACTAGATTACTGAATATTATTAATTGTGCAGCTTCGAAACCCAAAAAAATCTTTGGAGGAGATAACTCATATCAGAAAATACGTTCCTGAAAAAATTTTTATTGCAAACTATAATTTATTCTTTCAGTTTCGAAACACAGCAATAAAAATCTCAAAAATTAAAACAGTACTGTTGAATTTCTGAGGTCAAGGCGAGTCCACTGGTTTCAAACTTCTCACTAGAGGTTAACAGCAAAGACCCGCTCCATCCAGGGAAGACGGTCGGTGCCAGTTCTAGTGCACATTGCAGGTAGAAACAATAAAAGCCTCACCTAACTATGAATTTGAGTGAAGTTAAACAATGAAGTGAAATTTTGTCTAAGGAAAAATTGCTACACCTTGAGACAGAATAATTAGTGGCGTTATTTTTCGGACCTCTCACTGTACAGTGTACTCTTAATGTGAGCATTTCACTCTTTTCTTCATAAGTCTTTTGATTCAGGGTTCTGCAATTCGTCAGTAAATGACATGCTACAGCCTCAACTACACTGCAGTCCTGTGGCCACGTTCTAAGATTTGTAGCCATGAACTATAACTAGGCTTAATATGGAAAATGTTAAAGATTGGTCAGAACGAATGAAAACCAAGAAGAACCACACGTCAGAAACAAAAAGAAATTTACTGTTATCACAAAGTGCAAAACAAGAAACCAATACTTGTTACTTTGCCAAGAAAGCAAACTCAAAATACAGTAATTATTGTGCAAACGAACTGTGTAATAATTAACACAAATAGTAGCAGGTATATTGATATGTTACAAATATTTTTTACAAAAATTATACCAGATTTCAACCAATGTAATTCAAGAGTTAGTTACCTACCATTTTGTGTGACCTACCTACCACCAGGCATCCTCACCCCCCCAGCAGGGTTTTTTTTTTCAAAATCGGATTTCATCATTCTGGCGTCATTTTTAAACTCCTGTCGTCATTTTTATTTTTCGTTCGTCAAAATTAGATTATGGCTTTACAGTATCGTAGCACTGCAGCAATATTGCTAGTTAGCGATATTTTACAAAGGCGTACAGAGAGAAAATTTTCGGCCGAAATTTAAAAAAATCAGCATTTTTATGAAGTTTAAGCGGTTTTTTACCTAAATTTTGGCTAAAATTTGGTGACATCTGTGTATTTTGGCCAAAAAAGGTGTAAATAGAAATTTGTTTGAGATGGTGGTCAAAATTTAGTGGACCGACGGGAGGGAAGGGTATGCCAAGCGGAGGAGGAGGGGTCCCTAATGTTTTTGTGCTGTTACATGTACATAAATATATTGTGCTTCTACATGGGGTCTCAGTCTGAGGGGGCTTGTCCCGAATTTTTCAAAATTTTAGGGGATCTTGTCCAGAAATATTGGGGACTTGAACGCACAACGGCCTAAAAATGGGATTTTTTTGCAAATTTTGAATATTATTTGCTATTTTTTTAGCCCTTTGCTCATTTTTAAAGCAATCTGGGGCAAATGTTGAGTTTTCGACTTTTCGGGCACCTGTTTTTAACTTTGAGAAGTCTTTGGGGGGCAGCTTGCCCCAGTGTCTTTTCGTCAATTTTTGCGTCAGTCGACGCAAAAATTTTGCGTTGTCTGACGCACAAGCCCAAAATTTTTAGCGTCATTTTGAGAAAAAGTGCGCACACCAATTATAGTGCTACTTAAACGCTTGTTTTAGGTAAAAATGAATTATGGCACTGGCCGTCCTCAGCTAGAATTTTGGACAATCCTCAAAAACAAAATTGGAGATTTTTTCACTTTTTAGGCCAAACTTGGTCAAGTGGAGACGTATCAGAAATTTTTTCGAGCCGGGAATTAAATGAAAAGCATGACAGAAGTAGAACGTCACATCAGCCAGGGCCCTGTTGCTCAACTTTACAAATCCTACAATTGTAGCAATTGTAAGTGCAAAATCAGGTGATTCGTAATGAATTTATACGACGAATTCGTAACAAATCACCTGAATTTGCACTTACATTTGTAAGACTTGAGCAACAGGCCCCAGTGCACTAGGTAGGTAAGTGTACTCGTGCACACATGCAGAGGCTTTGATGAAAGTGAATAACAAATACGAGTAAGCCAATAAGTTGCAGGGGTCTGGGGGCGGCAGCCCCCAGAGAAAAATTGAACATTTTTTCAATTTTTAGGTCGAATTTGGTCAAATCAGCGTCAATATTTGCTCAAAACCTTTCGTCAAAGCTTCGTCATTTTTATTTTCTGAACGTCATTTTTAAGTTTCATTTCTGCAAATGACGCCATTTTTTACCAAAAAAAACCCTGCCCCCCAGACAGGTCCGTCACCCCCCCAGAATGTGTCGAAGGTAGCTCACGAAGCAAAAATTAGTGGCTCACGAAGCAAAAATAGCCGGAACAGTTGCTCCGCACCCCCCCCCCCCCCCGGTGGCTCACCCTCACCGCCTTAGAATATATATATATATATATATATATATATATATATATATATATTGTAGTACAGTGATGCGGACACTGGATACGAGTCAAAATCTTTGAACCGCGATAGCGTAGAAGTCTACCCGTGGCCCTTCTTTGACCAACATAACTTGCAGTTAGCCCATTTGACTGTGTGATGTCTTGGTTAATACTATCAATGTGAACTTTGTGAAAGACTAGCAAAATAACACTCGAATTTAACAACAGACACCACACAGGCACAATCAACACAACTTTCACACTAAGGGCCTATTCCTTTACCTGATTAAAGGGTTAATTATAATCGGACTAAACGGTTTAAAAATTAACCTGAATAATGCCATTCCAAAACCTCCTTAAACGCCATAATGCCTTAAACGGACTTAACTTTTAGCGCGCTGCTTTTTAATCGGACTAAACGGACTTAGCTATGCACGCTAATGTTAAGCGTGTATGTTAAGTCCGTTTAGTCCAGTGGTAGTTTTGGAACGGGGTCAGACTAAAATTAAGCAGCTGACTTATTTTAACTAGTTTAGCCGTTTAGTCCGATTTGTCATTCCAAAACCTCAGACTAAAATAAGTCCAGTCCGTTTAATCCGGTAAAGGAATTGGCCCTCAGTTAGTTTCATTAACAAAGGACAAAAAATATCTTAATAAAATGTGCGCTCCATAATGATTCAATCAGAATCCATTTATGCTTGACAATTATAACTTCAAAATTTAATCATGCAAAAAATAGCAAAATTTCAGTCACACCAAAAAAAGCAAAAATTCACAGCTACATAATATCTGAACAGGGATTAAAAATAAAACGTTTTAACACGCGGTTAGTTTTTTTCAACTTGAAGATTTTTTAATAAAATGTACGCTACACACAAAGCCAAAAGAATCCAAATTTATTATTATTATTTATTATTTATTCCAGAATTATTTTTTGATTCGTCCACTGTCCAGTATACTGACTTGCTTCCTAATACTTTATCTGTTCAGAGACTAGAACTGAATACGGTAACGACAGTGCTGAAAAATAGTACTTGTTGTGCTAAATTTTAGCCAAATTAATGTATTAAGATTTAAACATAACAAAATTTTCCAAACAAATACGAAGATGGCAAATGATACAAGCGTATGCTTTAAAAGCAACTGAGCAAGCGGCGCTAATGGTCACTTCAAACTTCACTGGGGTAAATCATGCCACCTGTTTTGTTTCAGGGTGCAGCAAAGTCGGATCAAGCTAAAACTGGAAACCTAGCGAGCGAAGTATGACACGACCCGAAAAGGTATATAATCACATCTTGTTAATTACATAAATACATACACTAAACATACAATTATTTACATAAGGAGCGCATTAAGAAATTTAGTAAAAAATACAGAAGGCAGCAGTAAAACTTCAAGGAATTTCCCCAAACAGTGGTTTTAATACTGTGCTACAGTAAAAACACAAGTTACACATATCATACAGTTTTTATTTTAAAAGAATTAATGTGCAAAAACACTTTTAGACCACAGATACACTTTAAGACACCAAAATCTCAGCATATTTACGCACAAAGGTTCGACTAAAAACCACAGCGTTATCATAATATTTTATCGGATGGCTCAAGAATCAAGAAACCAAAGCTTAAAGACAAGCATCAATCGGACTGAATCAAAGGAACACAAAATAAACAACTTGAATTATAAGTCAAAATAGTAATAGGAAAATTAGTTATATACATTGAGAACTATTGCGCAATCCAGCACTAGGAATACCCGTTATATAGTTGCGTTGATCTAGTAGAGCTATTGGCACGATTTTTCATTGGAATCGCAGTCGTCTTGGAAACCCCCGCCGAGTCTTGTGAAGACTTGCCACCGCTTGACGCTAAATCATTGCATTTTTCTGCAACAATCTTAGCGTAGGACATCTGCGGTAGCGTAGAGACAGTTGCAGTAGAATCGCTAGCGGAGACAGAAGCTTGAATATCATTGGTATTTTCATCACTGGGCGGAGGGGGGGCGGGGCTAAGGGTAGGCGAAGGCGGGGTCATGAGATCACGTGCTCTGTCCTCTAGCCAATCAGCTTCTAGCATTGGACGCATCACGTGTTCAAAGTAGAGATAGTGAGATACGTCAACAGGATACGACCAATAGGCGGCCGCAGAGCCTGCGTAAAGCGTTCCGACCAACAGTTTCCAAATGTACGGATCAACAGTGCAATGAATAATCTCCAGGATTTCCACTGAGCCTAGTCGGGCGATTTCTATGACATCCGCAAACTGGTGTGCGGTCACCACAGTCTCCCAAATGTCGCCGGGCAAGAAGTGCGCCAGACAGCTGACGGCTTTGACGCAATTGCGCACACACAGATCACGAAAAATGGGTCTAAAGCTACGCACCCCGCCCGCAGCCAAAATCATGCTACGCAGCATATGGTCGGGGCAAGTTTCCAGCAACAGTTCCAGACAGAGGGGGCAAGGTCTAGGCTGAGCAGTGGCGGCCCGAAACAGGGCATAATTCTCCTGGGCCAACAGACGGCACCAGATTTCCGGCACAGCACCACAGATGGCATCACAGACACTAATGAGACTAGTAATGTTGCGCATTCGGCACAGGGCCACAATGTCCGCGTGGCAGTGCAGCAGACGCTCCGCTCCCACATACTGCACGGCGGCCTGAAACAAACAGACAATTATATACATACTTCAAGACAGACGACAATGAAACCGTGGAATGAATGCGTTGCACAAATAGCACTGCATTGGCGAGAAACAATGAATTAAACAGACGTATGGGCTAGTAGACGTAGGCGTATAGATTCACTCAGTTCACTAGATTGCAAGGTGTTTTAAAAACCGCATTTCTTCCAAGTTTTTATAACGCCGAGAATGAGCTAAAAATGTGTCTATGCCATTCATCGTAATTTTTAAATTTAAGTTTACTTATTATTTAATGTACTCATACAAATTAACTACCAAAACGCAGTGCAGCTGCAATAATATCAATAATAATATCAGCTGATGGCTGAACTGATGAACCGACATTCAGCTGTGAATATCAAACTGAATTGACCACTACACAACACTACCTTTAAAAATGGCAAGTTGAAAGCTAAAGCAGCACCAAAGAGGACCCTGGAATCGACGTGACGATGAAAGGCAGCGCGGATAGTGCCCGAGTCAACCCAGGCAGAGACCAGGGCATAAGCTCCCACGAATAAAGCTGGCCGGTTCGCATACCGATGAAATATACCCACCAAATTCCTAAACAAACGTTTCAAAGGGTCAACCCACGACCTCCACTGTGTAAGATGGTTGAAAAAGTGTGCCAAAATTTGAGAAAATGCAAAAAAATTTACAAAATTTTCCGGTTGTGGCCTAAATAACTACAAAAATGAGTTCAGAATCAAAAACTGCGAAAATTTTCACCAGTCTCCGGAAAACATTTAAACCAGAAAACACCCACCCCCTCTGACGAGGGTCAGTTACCCCCCCCCCCCTCGGCGAATGCTCCCGTGCATCTCCAAAACTAACCTAGTCTATCGGGCGTCTAGATTGGTCGAATTCTATTCACAGAGACACAAAAATACACAGGAAAAGCATCTTTAAAGCTATAGCGGATAACACAAACCATATTATACAGCGAATGTGCTAACTTGGCAACGACGGCGGCATCGATTCGCTTGTGATCCTCAATGAACATGAGCACGGACTTGTCGCCGACCAGCGTCCCGTTCAAATACAGCATCAGAAATTCATTGGCCTCCGGGTTCAGAAAGTGTAAACTATCCTGCCAAATACGACACGCCAGTTTGGTGAATCCTGAAACGGGAAACCATTGTGAGTAGTCAAAGAGGTATGGTTAAGGGGTGATTCGCACCTAGTCATAAGTTCCAATAAACATAGATGCACATAGGGGGGTAGGGCGGGTAGCCCCTCTCTCGCTGATTTTTACCGTAAATCTCAGCCCATAAGGTGTTTGACTTGAACTCGAAACTACCGACTTTGAAATTGAATACAGAGCTTCATAGGTACTGAAAAACCAATGATACTGATTACTGATGACAAAATTAATGAATTTTAAAACAAAACAATTAACAACACAGAACGTTAAAAACGTGTCAAAACAAAATAAAATTAAATTGAGTAACATCGACACACATTAGTAAAAACAACCAAATCTCTATCGGAAACCGAATCCAAATTTACCCTTATGACACAACTTTCGAAACCATCGCTTGCGATCTTCCATATTCAAGCCTCCGTTATAAAGCTCGTTCAGCATGATGGTAAACTGACTCCAGCGACGCTGAGTGTTTGCTTCCGGCGAGGCGGGTCGGCTGATGATTTCCGACAGTGGGTTGGCCACATCGTCCACACAGTAGAGAGCCGCCATGCAAAATCTAACTTCCAACGGAACCAGCTGATCGGTGGCCACCTTTTGAGCCGTTTCCCAGTCCAAAACCCGTCCTCTGCTGAGCACTAGCGAGTCCACGGAAAACTGGTAGCCTAGAGAGGAGCCCACTTTCACGATGTGGTCATGCTTGGTGCCCCAGCGAAACAGCTCCTCCCACCACACTCGCTGCATCCGGCGCAAGCGGACACGCAGTGCCGGCGTCAGCACCACGACACGAGGCAGGGGAGCGCCAGGGCGGGCTACTGGAGTCAGATCTATGCGTATACTGGCTACAGAGGATCCCTGTCCGCTGTGGTAATAACCCACTACGCCGAATTTCGACCGGATATAGGGAAGCAGTCCGCCAACCTATAATGAAAAATTATAACGGATAAAACTAATCACTGTGTAATTTTAATAAAAACAGCACATGTTAATCTAACATGAGCAAATTACAATCAGAGTTCGAGTTGAAGACTAACTCTGTCAGAAATCTGCCAACTATTGCACAGTTCTTTCCATTATCATCTGACATCGGAACAGGACTTAATCTATATATAATGAACCAACTCACACATCACAATGGAGTAAAATAGCACTCTGCTCCTAGTCCTAACGCTTATGCACACTAAACACACACTGTACAGTTACCAAGGGCGTACCCAGGGGGGGGAGGAATGGGGGGAATTCCCCCACCCTTTGGTTTTTATGGTCCGACCGGAAAAATTTTCTGATACGCCTCCAATGGACTAAATTTGGCCTAAAAATCAAAAATTTTCCCAAATTTGTTTCTGGGGGCTGCCGCCCCCAGACCCCTGCGACTATGTGGCTTACTATTCCTCGTTATTGTCTTTCATCAAAGCCTATGCATGTATACACAACTACATTATGCTGCATGTGCATGTCTACACGAGTATATTATGCTACATGTATACACTTGTGGAAAACACCGTCTGATATGACACTCCCATGTTTTGGTTTAAATTTTGTCGGAAAAATTTCTGATACGTCTCCAGTTGACCAAATTCGGTCTAAAAATTGGAAAACTCGCCAATTTTTTTCTGGGGGCTGCCGCCCCCAGACCCCTGCAACCTTGTGTCCTTTGGTTTTTATGGTCTGGCCGGAAAAACTTTCTGATACGCCTCCAATTGACAGAATTTGGCCAAGAAATCGAAAATTTTCCCTATTTTTCTGGGGGCTGCCGCCCCCAGACCCCTGCAGCCTTGTAGCAGGGTTTTTTTTTTGTGCAAAACCCTGTGCAAATGCACACTTTTTTAAAATTTTGCACACAAAAATTAAAATTTTGCACAATAATGCACAGTGCCCGACGGGCCGGTGATAAGCTCAGAATGCACAGTTTTGAATGAAAAATCGAAAAATTTTTCCTGGGGGCTGCCGCCCCCAGACCCCTGCAACTTACTGGCTTTCTCTCCCTTGTTATTGTCTTTTGTCCAAGCCTCTACACGTGTCTGATGTGACGCTTTGGCTCTTATTTCCCTGTCGGAAAAATTTTCGATACTTCTTGTTCAAATTAAAATAATCTCCACTTTTTTCTGAAACTCCTGCTACCTACTTTATGACTTAGTGGTCTTGTATATATTTGCAATTCAAATTTTTGTGTTAGATAGAATTGCAAAAACGTGCATTTTAATCCATTACAAAAAATGGAAAAGTCCCCGATTTTTTATGTGTACGCCACTGCAAATATGTGTCGTTTGTGGCTTAAAAGTTGCACTTAGGTGCAATTATAATTCATTTCCAAAAATCGAAATGCCATTTCCCAACAAAAAATTTTTTCGCAGAAAAATCTTCACATCCTCCTGAAATCCTACATTGGCTTCCACTATTAGCAAAATGTGGCATGTATACAGCACTGCGCGTAAAAAAGCTCCCTGTTCGTCGGCGTACGACGAGCTTCATTCTTCGCGAAAAGTGACGAACGGTGGCCGGAAAGTGACGCACAAACAATTTTCAATTTTTCACTTTTTTACATTGAAATGTGTTTTGGAGCACTTTTTGAAAAATTTTGTTGTCACTTTCCGGCCAACCTTGGTCACTTTTCGCGACGGATGAAGCTCGTCGGGCGCCGACGAACAGGGAACTTTTTTTATGCACAATACTGTATAAGCGGAACGTGCCTGTTTTCAAACTTTTACACAAGGGGCGCCATTTTGGTGTTTGTGTGTTCCCGACAGGGCTGTGATAAGCTCATAATGCCCCGTTTTAAACTAAAAATTGAAAAAATTTCCTGTGGGGTTGCCGCCCCCAAACCCCCGCAGACCTACCGCATCTGCTTTTGTAAATTAAAATGGTTCACGGAGTAAAGGATTGCTACACCCGGAGAAAATCCTGAATCTGCCAATTCTACGATTTCATATACAATAAAAACGTATATACGTACCTCTAGAGGTATAAAAATGTGTATATTCGCCATTAAATGGACAAAAAAACGCATATACTTTTTGCACAAAAAAATAAAATTTTGCACACTAAAATTAAAATTTTGCACAATTATGCACACAAAATTTTTTGAAAAAAAAACCCTGCCTTGTAGTTTAGTAATCTTGCGTTTGTAAGGCGTTTTACGAGTGTTAAAATTGCTAAAAAATGCATTTTAACCCATTACAAAAAATCGAAAAGTCATTCCCCCCCCCCGAAATTTTTTTCTGGGTACGCCACTGACAGTTACCACGCTACTTCTGTACGAACAGGCTACCACTGACCAAAGCAACGGTCTAGGTTGACGTCAAACACAAGTGACTTGAAAACCAGCCCGCAACTGACCCATCAACGTTTACACGACCCACCTAAAGATTGCTCAGAAAACTTCTCTGTAACTGGCTACATTTTTGTTTGAAGTTACAAGTGAGCAAATCAAATCAGCCCAATGATTCTGTAATCTGTACACACCTGTAACGACAGATTTTTCAAGGAATCTGGCTGGAAAATCTTTGGCAGAGTAGGACCTTTCATGATGGATAGGCTTTGGGGGAGAACTAAAAATTAAGAAATGATAATCTGCAAATAAATCACACATTATATACTGTATAAAATACACCTTCTGTAACAGAAGCATAGCCGATAAAGACTCACAGTAGCCATGCACTATTATTATACAAAACACCGTTAAGAGAAACTTTCTCTTAGGTTTTCGTGTGTTCACTAATGTTCTAGACTGTTAAAGCTAAACTATTTCATTTTCAACTAAAATAAATTTTAGACGGCTCCGTTGCAGAGGAAAAAGCCGAAAGCCTCCAGTGGAAAAAAAATGCACATGGTCATGACATACAGACACCCAAACACCCCAGCTATATTTACTTTCTCTCTCAATTTTTACACGCTTTTTAGGAAAAAACAAACCACAGCTTTATAGCAAAAGGTCGGTAAGGTCGGCAGTGTTTTATCCCAGAAGCATTATTCATTGTTACGCCTATTGTAGCATTTCTAAAAAGGCAATTTTCGGGCAGCGATACAGCAAAAAAGTATGAGCCAAAAAACCACTGGCCAAATGAAATCAGCGAACCTACGGCTATAAAAAATATACTTAATTACAAATCATCAGATCATTTATATAAAAAGCCTACGGCTTTTCTTGCCAAAAAAAGAAAAAGTCACAAAAATATTTTACTGACGAATTAAAAACGAATCAACATGATAAGCAACAAAACATGCAACGTTTATTCATATCTAAATAGATCATTTATATATATATACAGCCGATCGAAAATTCAGCATGATATAGAATAGACAGATGAAATTAGTAAAACAGTTTATCATGAAGGCGCAATGCGCTTGTTCAGTCTAACTGCCCCACTTTTTTGATGATTTTCAAGATTGGAGCAAATTGTAAATGCGACGGATAAGGTGGAGGGGAGGTCCCACTACCCGAAATCTTTCCAGGCGACCAGACATAAATATTACGTCTGTCTGAATAAGTTTTTTTGCATGAATTAAGCCTAGACTTCAAATAAAGATATTCTTCACACCTTTTATAATACAATTCGAAGCATATTTTTGGAAGCCGGATGGAAAAAAGCAAATGAAAAACGATACGGATCGGAAAGTCATGTGCATGTCGGATAAACTGACCTGTTTCCATCACTCTATTAGACTAATGGATCAATTTTTACACACTACAAGACCGAAGATCAGTTAGCACTTTAAATTCTTAAAACTACAAAAATTACAACAACTGCACAAAAGACACGATAAATATAAATTTAAAAACTATACTTATCTGACTCACACAGTAAAAAGAAAACAATTCATTAGATTTATGGATTTAATACTATGAGCTTTGAAACTGTTAAAACGCCAGGTAAAGTTTTACCTAATTAATTAATTAAAATGACTATAATATGAGCAAAAGATTTGCGTCAAACAGTGCAAAATAGCGATAAAAAATTCTGAATCTAGCATTATTGCATAACTATTTGGCTTCTGGAGGTTGTCGTTTTTAAACATTTGCGACTACTAAATATACACGTATATTGTACATTTCTAAATGCAGTAACCGTAGCACCACCAAGAACTAAGGGCCTTTTCACAAATTATATTAACTGGATCAGACTAACTGGATTAACTTCAGTAACTAAGCATTAAATTACCGAAAATTTATGAAACTTTGCAGAACAAACCATGTTATTTCCATTTGCTTGCAAAATTTTATAAAATTACGTTAATCCTACGTTGAGTTATAAAGTTAATCTAGTTAATCTAATCCAGTTAATATAATTTGTGAAGAAGCCCTTAGAACAAGGGCAGAGATTTGAATAAGTACTTAAATATCTTCATCTGGAGTATCTTCCTGGTTCAGCTGCCAAATTCGAACATTCAGCGCTGCAGCAAACACCGACCAGAGCCAATACGGTACCATTAGCAGACCAGCTACTTTGTCAACCCTATAAAATGCCACCGCTGTGACCCCAACAGCCCCGACCAGCACGGCTATTTCCACAGCAGCCTGAAACAACACATAACATAACCATGGAGTAAAAACGAATACATTCCCCAAATCCCCAAAATGAATGAAAAGAAACTGGGCTGAGATGAGGGGAGCAGAGATGGCTACTGAGCACAATAGTTGCCAAATGGTCTTAAGAAACAAGAATTTATATAAATATTAAAAAGATCAAAAAGAAGTATTCACTTTGACATAATTTGCTAGTCATAACCAGAAATGCACGGGAATCGGTGAGGGGGGTTGCCCTGGCGGTAGCGGTGTGGTCCCTAGCTTTGGTTCTATTACGGCGAGAGCCGTACAATTTTCACGGATTTTCGATTCTCAATTCAGTTTTTGGGGTTTGGCCACAGCCAAAAAATTTTAAAAAAAGTTTTTCAAGTTTTTACTCATTTTTAGGGCAAGGTGAATACCCCCGCTACCCCCCTATGTGCATCTACGATTATAGGGTTTGGCGCTTGTGCGGCAACGCTGAATATAAACTAAACTCTTTAAAAACTTACAGCGCCCTTTTTATGAGCCCCAAAAAATATTGGCGTCCATGCCCAGTTAAGCGCAAGCTGAGACCCATACAAACTCAAGGGAATCAAGTTATCTCCTTGAAATCCACCGCCATTTTTCCACACCAGGTAAGAGGCGTAGCCCATCCCCGTATACAGAGTAAACCAAGCCGGAGGAAATATCCAATTCGGTGGACACCATTTTGGTTTGGCTAGCGACTGAAAAAAAGATGAACACGTTAAACGGAGATGATGTGACATGACTGTGGCGTACGATACACAGTATCGGATAAACCAAAGTACCAAGCAAAGCAAAAAGTAAGGAAAAAATGAAAGCAACCAGAATGCGGTCAAAACTCGGTGGAGGGAGTGCCCTGAAGGAGAAGCTCAGTGGGCTACCAATTACCATCATCCTACTGGGGCCGTATTCTCAAAATTACCTGCAGGTAAAGTTAGGCTAACTTTACCAATAGGTAAGGTGAAGGTAAAGTTAAATCTGTGGGTAAAGGGTGAGTCAAAATTGAAAATCAAGTTAACGTCTACTGTTAAGGATAGGTTAAAAATTTGCACAATACATCAACATTAGCTGCAAAACAAAATAAAGCACTTTTCTGGCCCCAATATTAAAGATAATATTAGCTATCACATTGGCTTTAGTCATTGTTTCAGAATACGATTTTACCTTCACCTTACCTGTGGGTAAAGTTAGCCTAACTTTACCTGCAGGTAATTTTGAGAATACGGCCCCTGGCTTTTTTTTGGCAAAATTTCAAGGCGTTGGGGCGCGATGAGGGGTGGCTGCCCCCTCCTCCCGTGGATGAAAGGGCGCAACCAAAATAGGGGGGCACACAAAAGTCACGTTAAAACATATTTTGTAGGCGGTTTTTATACGCGATTAAATAAGCTTCAGAGATACTAAATTCAACCGTAAGTTTTTGACAGGATTTAATAAAGCTTCACTGATATATACTAAATTCAATCATGATTTATTAAGGTCATAAAAGCCCAGAAACATTTCTACAACTAAAAATTCCTCTATTGAGTCAGTTATGCTTTTCCGGATCATGTTCCTACATGCGCAAAAAGGTAGTTTCGCTTCAATCGATTCGCTATAGCAAAGCTGTAGACTAAGAAAATTTTGGCAGAGAGAGATTGAGAGGCCGGGTGTCCTAAAAACTAATGTACAGACATACGAATTCACAGCAGTGGTGTAGCCACCCCCCCCCCTTTAAGCAGTTTTGGGCCTCCTCCTCAGCGATTTGGGCTTTGCACCCCGGATAAGAAACTTGGATCTCGTAGCAGCCCCCCCCCCCCCCGGTGGACAAACTTGGAAAATTTTGCGGGCAAAAAGGCACGTTGACCCCTCCCTCAACCTGATCCTGGCTACGCTACTGATTCACAGATATTATATATTACCTCATACCACTTTTTCCTTTCTTCAGTGTTAGTGGCAACAGCACCAATAGTTCCCCCAACATGCGGCAAGATGCATGCCCCACCAATCCGCACCCAGTCGGGAATCATTCCGAACTGATAAACAATCTCGTATTAAAATCTATAATAAGAAAAATTGAATATTGAAAAAATTGCTGTTTCGATAAATCGTGCAACAAGCGAACCGTCCAGCGCAACCCAGCATAACACTCTTTCCTCATACATAGTTTTTTTCAAAAATCAGTTTTTTGATGGATTTGGTGCAACTAAAGTAGGGAGACAAATTCCAGCTCAACTTGGCAAAATTTTTGCTCGTCACCGTCATCATATCACGTGACTTCCAGAGCATCAAATGGGAGTGATTTTTTTGGCAAACAATAAATCATGCTTAACCTTTGCTTATACTGTTATATAAATTAAGTATCAAAATTTAGCTTTTGTGCACCTCTACCATATTTCGGCTTTCAACAATCTGCTAGATTTGGAAATTGCCATTTTGTGTTTTCGAAATCGATCTCTTCGCAATAAAATCATGTAAAAGAATTTCTAAGGTTTATTCAAAAAAGTAAAAAATTGTTCAACTGCGCAGAGTTTAAGATTATTATTGTGCAAAACTTTGGGAAAAACAGCGCACCAGTAGTTTGTAATTGAATGCTGAAAAACTGTCTGATGCTTCTGAACATAGCTTTTTGCCTTTTTTGCACAGAACACAGTTTTTTTAGTTTTCAATTACGACACGAAAAATGGCGTATAGTAGGTTTGTAAAACCCCGAAAAGCGCCGATGCACTGGCTTATTCGCTGAATTTGAAGAACTACATAGTAAACTGTCCTCAACTTTTTTCGCAGCTAATGTATTATGCAAAGTTTTAACTACCCTAACCAGCAATTAACCGGAAAAATTCCAGCTCAACTTTCCATTTGCCAAAAAGCATAATTTTATATGCGTTTTAATGCTCTTGAATTTTTGGCAGTTTTCGAGTGAATAAGCGTTGTTTTTTAGCTTTTTCAAAGAATTCTAATAGATCTCTAAAACTGCTTCTTTTACTGCTCTGGTCAAAAAATTACCATTGTTTTTGAACGAAATATTCTTTACCTAAAGCTAATGAGGTCGAGGTGGCACTTCTGAAATGTGGGTTTTGGCCATTGTTTTGAAAATTCGCAAAAATAACCATACAGCGTAAGAACAAAAGTTGTTCAGGCTTGAATTTCCTTTAATTTGATGTGCATATCACATGAAACTTTTTTGACAATTTTTCACACAGGAAGAAAGGGGGACTCTTAAAATGGTCTAAAACCAATCTAAAAACACTCTAAAAATTTTAAGAGTGAATTAAGAGAGCAAGTTAAGACCATTTTAAGAGTGAATTTAGAGTGTTTTTAGATTATTTAAGACTAATTTCAGATTATTTAAGACTGTTTTAAGATAATCTTAAATCAGTCTAAAATGCAGTTTGGAACTACGCTGCATAGTTTTAGATTGTTTTTAGAGTAAATTAAGAGTGAATTAAGACTAGTTTTAGACCAATTTAAGAGTGGTTTAAGAGTAAATTAAGATAATCTTAAACTGGTCTGAAATCCAGTCCAGCTTAGCTGCTTCATATTTTAGACTATTTTAAGAGTGAATTAAGACTAGTTTTAGACCAATTTAAGAGTGATTTAAGAGTAATTTAAGATAATCTAAAACTGGTCTTAAATTCAATCCAGCCAGCAGCTTGATATTTTAGATTGTTTTAAGAGTGAATTAAGACTAGTTTTAGACCAGTTTAAGACTGATTTAAGAGTGAATTAAGATAATCTTAAACTGGTCTTAAATTCAATCCAGCCAGCAGCTCGATATTTCAGAGTGTTTTAAGAGTGAATTAAGACCAGTTTTAGACCAGTTTAAGACTGATTTAAGAGTGTATTTGTTGCACTGCCCTGGCTGTTGCATGAGCCGCATTGCTTAGCCGATATATACATATATTTGTGGTCTGCGACAGTTATTATATATATATAATATAATATATATATATATATATATAATATATATACATATACATACATTTAC
>JASANF010014382.1:0-10585 GCA_030248245.1 Trissonchulus sp. WLG1_4 | reverse complement strand
GACGTATATTTTAGTATAATGAACTCGTATGCGTTGCCATGGCAACCATGGCAATAAATTCCGCCACCATAGTCTAAAGTGACCTATTGTCTTCCAATATGACCGCTAATATATTCAAACGACAATACGGAAGCTAGGTATAACGATATAAAACATCACGTCTTGTCACGTATTTTCGAGCGTTTTTTGTCAAAAATGGAGGTGATACACTTCAGAGCTCATAACCCTGATTATGTAACAGTTGGTAACATGAGTTTTGACACAACACTGTAGTACAACTTAATCCTAGGTTGGTGCCGGTTTTGAAGATATGCTTAGCTTAAATTTTACATCACATCATTTTAAAATGAAAATCGGAGTTAAATTCAGAAGTGTGTCAATTTCCTGAAAACAGTTGCAACTAAATTTTGCGTTTAACGTTCCAAACAGATCTTAAGTGAAATATCTAGAATTAGTTTTTTAATTTAGTGAAAATCAATACTGTTTTTGAGAAAAAGTTATTTAAAAATTACGAAAATTGTAAAAATAGCCAAAAAATGTCAAAAACACTACTTTTTTGTTAAAACTATAGTGCAACTGATTATAAAGAACAATTAATTTGCCAATATGTTTGCCTAAAAGTGCCTCATTTGTGTGCCAAATTTTCATAAAGTTAGCTGTTGGTTAGAGCGAATCGCGACAAAAACTGCACGTACGAAACTACGACCTTAATTGTCATTCTAGGATTTTATCCACTATCCATTCAAGACAGGACTGGTATTGTGTGCTATGACAAACTGAAGGGAACCGTTATGAAGCATTACCCCAGATGTGACGAAAATCTTTTTCAAAGGTTTCCTTACCTTTGCGATAGTAAGTTATGCCGCGATACTAACCAATTATGTAGCTAATTTTTTTAAACTTATTTTTAATATCTTGATTCTCTATTTGGCTTAAGGGGGGGGTGCTCCTGGAATCAAGGTTTTGGGCCATAACATTTTTCAACTAACGAATTCGGACTTATGTCAAGAAGTAAACTTACTCAGAATGGTGTGGGCTTTCATTTGATACCATTATCAAGATATTTGGAAAATTGCCAAATTTTATAGTTTTTACTGGCAAACTGCCAAACGGGTGAACATTGAGCAAAAATTTATTAAAAAATCATCAATTCACATCATTAAACACAAAATAGCAGTCGAAAAATGTCTGAAACGGCAAAATTATTTTTTACTTCCATTTTTGCCAGCAAACCGGCTTTTACCTAAAACTGTGTTCATTTCGGTACATTTTTAACATTATCTAAAAAACTGTGTAACATTGCGCAGCTACCTAAACTGTTTTTTACTAAAGTCTTTGGTCCCTAAATTTCTGCAAAGTTTCAGCGCAATCGGGCAATGCTACGCAAAGTTGCTGGCTCAAAAATTGTGGTCACGGTAAATTTCGGCATTCGATATCTTTTTGCGGCTTCAACCGATTTGGTTCAAATTTGGCAAGAAGTTAGCCTATCATTATGCGCAGTTGAACAATCTTTTATTTTCTTAAAATAATGTTCTAGACCATGGTACCACTGCTTTTAGTGCTGAGAGACTGACCTCGAAAATACAAATTGTAATTTAGACAAATTCGCACTAAATAATCAAAAACAAAAATAATGTTCAACTAGAAGAGCGCAAGGGCTACATTTTGATCATCATGATCATGATCAAATCATGATTTTAAGACAAACATGCCATTAGTTATCGCTTGCCGAGAGTTCACTCACGCGCAGGGCTCTGGCAGTCACGTGACATTATCACGTGATTTAAAATTTTTACACAAGGGTTTTTTCATACCATACTAATTACTTATTTAGTAATATTTTAGTTTTATCAACTTTTTGTTGACTTTTGAGGCAACTCCCGATTCCCGGAGCGCCCCCTTAAGCTAAAATTATACCTGACCTTATCTTTCCTTGTCCTTATCCTTCCTTTGTCCTTATGCGATTGCAAGAACAGTGTTTGACCAATTTAACCACTTGTGCTGGAACCAAGTTAAGCTCAATTTTGAAAAAAGTTAAAGTCTAACTTAAACTATAAAAGTTAAAGGTCAAACTTTAACTCTAATTTCAACTTAAATTAAAATTCCCTTGCTTTAACTTTTAAGTAAAGCTTTTTTAAGAAAACTAGATAATAGTATTCGATTTTCGGCTTATTTTAACTTAAATTGCTGCCAAAGCCTTACTTTAACTTTAACTTATATGAAAATGGTTCAACTTTTTTGCCATAGTTAGTATGCAAGTAAATAAAATAAACGATTGTGTTAATGTTTCACATTAGCTGACCGAAAATTATCCTTATCCCTGTCCCTATGTTCTTAAGGTGGCGCTCAGGGGAACGGACTTTGGCGTTTAATTTTTTTCAGCGGCATTTTTGACCATAATATATATCTTGAAGAGAAGTTGTTTAGAATAAAAAGAGCTTTCATTTGGTGTGCATATTACGCTAAAAAAATTTTTCAAATTTTTTTGACCATTTTTGTACTCCTAGCGAAAATTTTTTTATCGCGATATAAACTAATTACTTATTTCACTAAAATGTGCGTTTTCTTAGCTTTAAATTGATGTATTGAACATGCAAATTTGTTGAAGCTTTTCCGAGCTATTTAGCCGCGAAAATAGCAATCCAAAAATGAATCACCTAAAAAGCTGATAAATCTTCCAAAATGTCAAAATTTTGATTTATTTTCTTAAAAAATTGATTATGGTTTTGGGTAACTTTTTTAACCGACCGGGCCGCGGGGTGGAGCTTCAGCCTCGAACCAATCAAATGCAATTATAAATACAGAATGGACGTCACAAACAAATCCCCGTAGAGCAACTGGTCTACAGCGGGTGGACTATACTTATGTATCTCAGGCTTAAGTTTATAATTTGACTCAAGTGCGTTGCAATAATGTGAGGATAAGTGCAGTTGAAGCTTTTTGTAAACGCCTAAGCTGAGACTTAAGTTTATTGATTTATTTGGTGGGGTGCACCCCACCTACATCAAGACTGATACAAGTTTCAATATTTTAGCTTTCCGTTCAGCGTCTGCTAATTATTAATTCATTCTACAGCTACAGTGTAAGGTCCGAGAGCTCGCGCTATATTATCAAAGCAACAGCTGGGGAATAACACTGCTACTTTAAGGGGCAGCTTTGTGTTTGTAATGCAAAACGTTACAGTTGTATGTAAATTGTTAGTGAGCTACAGTCTCCTTGGACTTTAGCAGTCTTTATTACTGATCAAGCCAACCAGGGCCCACCGGGCCGACCGTGGCCCCGGCCCAATTCCCAGCAAACAGCGGGCAGCAGCCGGGCTGACCGGGCCGATCGGGCCGACTGCAACGGCCCCGGGCCGGCCTGGGGCCGCCACTTGGCTTAGCGGCCGATCTCTACTTTAGACGTCTAGATTTTTGAAAGATCTTTCGATCGACACCAAGATTATCAAAATCGGCTGTGGTTTCGCCGAGCTAGGTCGAAAACAAAATTAGTGTGAATAGGAAAATTGGCATGGTCATAAAATTTGACATAATTGCATTAAAGTGCTGAAGAGTACTGGAAATAGGTTTTTTGAGCCTATTTTGGGCATACAATTAAAGCAGTATTGCTACTTATTGCATGAGTTTAGTTCCAAACATGACTTTTTTTGCTGAGCGCTACCTTAAGAGCAAGTATGAACCGGGCTTTACTTTTCTCAGCGGGCTTTAGAGACAAGTATGATAGCATGTTAATCAAACACCGTTGTAATGATTTATGTTAATTAGAAAAAATGACTGTGCTAATTTAGAGTGTTGCTTCAAATCAGCTTAGCCACAGTCATATGCCGCCACACCTTTTTTCCTAGAGCTGTCTTATATTCTGATTCTAAAATCTCATTACTTTGCAGATTAGCTATTTTGTGTTTATATGCTCCGACTTTGTCCATGTTTAGAATGGTGTATCGATCTTGAATGTCCTTATGGCCAGATGTGTGCTACAGACGTAATTGATCAATATTGCATTGGTACGAGTCGACCGTTTTCAAACGATTTGCACATAATTTCATTGCGAATATTGCCGATTCGTAAAATTTCTTAAACCGTGGTTTTGGCTATGTACCTATGTTGAACTTTCAAACCTGCAGCACAGCTGTTCTGCTGAGATATCCATTATGATGCTCTGGGACTTGCGTCAAATGCGGTGCGCAAAATATGTATGTAGCCCCTTTAAGTACATAGGGTTTGATTGGGAGACCAATCCTTACAGACATACTTTAGAACACTAACAAAGTTGACAGTGTAGACACTAAACATTTTTACTAATATTTGGTATATTCGTTAGATAGATACAAATTGAGTTTTTCATTATATATATATTTGTTATGGGCGTTTTAAGCTATCACCTACCAACTGGTGTTTTACTTTGAAATGCTATTCATTTTCACACCAATAAAAATTATACATTAAATAATTCAACACGAAAGTGGTTTATGTAACATGACAGCAAGATTTCAGTTCCTGTTTCTTTTAAAACTTCAGACATTTTTTACTTTAATTTCAGTTTTGCCACTTTTATCATTATTATTTTTTAGCGATGCCGGAAGACAGGCACATTTCCTGGGACAATACCGCTGGGTTTGGCAGTTGCGTTGTGGGTGGTCGTAAACTCAACAACATCAGTGTAATTCATGGACAACCTAACTGTGAAGGTCAGAAAAAATATATGCTTTTGTAAGAATCATAGGCTAAGGACCGATTCATACACAGCGTAGGTCCTTTCGTTCAGCCGTCAAAGTTACGAAATGATTACACAATAATGGAGAGTAACAAGGCCGATGAGGCCAGGAGGTGGGGGATGATGTCCTTTGTCGTCGGTTGTCTTCTGTTCTTCGGGCCCGGGGGCAGAGAGCATCGACTTCCGGCGAATGGTTCCACCGCGGATAGGCGACATCGTGAGAACCATTACACAATAATCACACCACATGCCGATGTTATACACTATTAGTGACGTCATTATTTTGTAATTTGCTTGCTGAAATGACATACGGATGTAAATATGAATTGAGCCTAAATTAGTTTTCCCGCAATTTTTCAACGTGCATTTTACTTTTTAAGGGTATCAAAAGACTTATACACTAAATAAACATTTTATTTAGTAAGCATGAAATATGTTTTGAAGAACCTATGAATCATTATGCTTTTTGAACGGACATAACGTCATTCCCAAAAGACCGTGCAGATATTTTTGAAAAACAATACTAACAGTAGTATAGAGGCGACAGAATGTGCTCCTTTGGGAGCCAAAAAATGGGGGAGCAAACCTCCCCCCCCCTCTAGCAGGGGGGCGGGTTAGGGACATAGGCTAATTTGCTCACTGGCCTTGACTATTACGGGCTAGACATAGGCCTTGAATATTACTACATGCTGTTTTGGGTGCCAAATATTGGGGGGTCGGGGGGGCCCCCCCTTCAGGGGGGGGGGATTGCCCCCGCGTTTTGGCGTAGGGTTGTGCTAGACACTGGCCTTGACTATTACTACGGGCTAAACAGTGGCCTTGAATATTCCTACATGCTGTTTTGGGTGCCAAATATTGGGGTAGCAAGTCCCCCCCTATCTAGAGGAGGGGAATTTGCTCCCGCGTTTTAGCATAGGCTAATATGCTAGACACTGGCCTTGACTATTACTACGGGCTGGACAGTGGCCTTGAATATTAGGAACCGTGTCAAAAATATTTTACACGGTTGGCCGTTTACACGGTTTAAAAATCGTGTTTTAAACCGTGTGAATGAATGGCAAAAGCGTGCTTTTAGTTTTTGTAAGCAGTGCTTGGTTGCTGTTTAATAAATTAATCATCAGTCGCGTAAAATAACAAAATTGCAAAAAGGCAGCAGGGGGTGGTGGTGCGAAATTAAATTCTTGAAAAGGATATTTGACTTTTTCGTTGTTCTGACTTCCATATTGAATATTAAAAAATAAGTGTTTAATTTTAATTGATATAATTTTTAATAATGTAACTAGTTTGATAAAATTTAAAGCTTTCAAAATATTTGTTTGAAAACAATAGTGTAAAGAAAGTAATATGCGCTTAAAGCAAACTTGCAAAGTCCAAAACGCTACATAAGTGCTTTGTAATAGCCTAATAGAAAAACGTGACAACGCACACATGAAATGGAATATCTTTAACATAACAAATGTTAGGATTACTCTTCTTCAAATATAATGTCATTGTTTTAATATTATTTACGTTTTATTATTTGCAAATTGATCATTTTTTGTTTTTCGAACTTCATCAAAATTCCTAATTGATAATTTTAATATGACAATTTTTTAAAACCTGTCTCCACTAGCTGCGTAAATATGGGTTTTATGAGCATACTGATTGCCCCCCCCCCTTAAATGTCTTTATTATTTATTGTTTTTGAAACCGTGTATTTGCGCACTCAAACCGTGTACACGGCTTGCCACAAACCGTGTCAAATTTTTCGTGTACACGGTTTTATTTTTGACGCAGTTCCTTACTACATGCTGTTTTGTGTGCCAAATATTGGGGGAGCAAGTCTCCACCCCCCTCTAGTGGATGAACTTTGAAGCTTCATAACTTTGCTAATACTTGTCCGATCGACTTGGAGTTAGAGTCTATACCTAGGTAATCGACCATGGCGCGTCAAATGGTACTAGTGTCGAGGTCATATCGCGTGATCGATCACCCGCGAGCGATCGGTCGCTTGCCTAACTTTGCTTATACTGGTCCAAATCACCTAATTTTAGTGTCTACACCTACATAATCGACCATAGCCCGTTCGATAGTGATGTTACCTAGTACTTAAACTAAATATTTTAGCATTTAACTAATTAAAGCTAACTTTTCGCGGTTGGAAATATCACTAATTCAAACAAATAAACATGTATTCCAACATTATGCAGACAAATGCAATACATGCCTTTCTGCAATACAGACACAAGCACCAGACAATAAAAAACTGCAACACTGTACAACACAGTCGAACACTGTTGCTAGGAAATTTAATTAAATGTTTCAAAGCAGTTTCAATGGCTGGTCTAACAAAGCCTTGACGCTTGTTTAAAATTATTTATCTTTCAAATTGAATTTTCTGTTTCCTATATTACAGCATGACCATGACAATTTTAATATCAAAATTTCTTGTCTGATCAAATTTCTGTTTCGTACGCTACAGACTGACCACGACACCACGACACGACGCACAAACAAGAATACACACAAACACATACATACACAAACACACAAAGCACACACAGATACAACAACAACACACACAACAACACAAGTACACACAAACACAACTGCAAAAACACAGACACACACACACAAACACACACAAGCGCACATACACACACAACACACACAACAACAACACACACAACAACACAAGTACACACAACACACACGCACATACACACACAAACAAAAACACACACATGCACACACAGACACAACAACACACAAAGCACACACAAACACATACAGACACACAACAACACACACAAGCACACACACAAACACATACAAACACACAAATGCATACATACATAATCAACTTCCCTTTTTTGGGTGTCCAAAGCTGTAGTTCTGCAATTGATGACCGCAAACCAGTAATTCGTAAGCAACAATCTTGCAAACGTAATGTATTTAGCATTGCAATGTTTTAGGTGTGTGACTAGTTTTTGGTTGAAACCGACAGATATGATAATACTAATTTGGTACGTAGTAATGCTGGTTTGCAATGTACAACATAACTGTTTTTTGTTAATGTATTTCAGCAGAGTAAGATTAGTTCAGCATAAAATGCCTTAACGACAGCACCGCGTTAAGGTTCTCTGCTACCGCTGTCATGCTATGCATACTTTACTTATTTTTTTTTGTTTTTTTTTGTTTTCTTTTTTTTTGTTTTCTTTTTTTGCTTTTTTTCTTTTTTTTGTATGCATAGAATTTATTTATACAGTATTTACATTACAGTGATGTACAAGAACTTTACGATACGAATAATATGTTAATAATCTATGTGTCATAAGCGAATGCATAGTCCGCATAGTGATAATACTTCGTCGCATGCTGCTTGTAGCGCTGATTCGGTGACCAGTCCAGTGACAAAGAATTTCCCATTGTGAAATAATCGTACTGTTCCAATCTTGCACTTGAAACTAATGCCACATAAAAGTTCTGGTTCCATGCTTGCGTTACTAATTAATGAGTGCAATAAGGGCAAGTCCACATTAAATCCAGTCTGGCTTGACCCAACGATATTCGTCACATTTGCTGATTTGACAGTGGTGTTTAAGAATTTGGCATATTTCCGGCATGTTTCTTCAGCTTGGCATATTGATTTAGCACCAAAGCAAACAAAACTGCCTTTGTTGAATACCAAGAACGTTAGCCCGTCATATTTTACCACCGTGCCACTGAACTTCTCAGGACATCTTCCAACTGGCTTGACGTCCAGGCTAGCGAATTTACCCACTAGCACGACGTTGACGATGTTCGCCATAGTGCAAGTGGAAAATCTTGATCTTCAGCTTGTTTTTTAAAAATTTAGTCAATGTTCCGCCCAGCTGACACTTAAAGCTAGTGCTAAACACAACCGTACTGCACAAAAGACTGTATATCACTGACGGAAATTCAGCTGGTTGTTTTTATCTATATGGGCAAAGTAAAATCAGTTTGGCTTATGGTCTTAACAACAGCACCACGAGAAGGTTCTCTGCCACCACTGCCGTGGTATTATGCATGTTTTTATTAATTTGTTTTGTATGCATAAACCTACATATTATTGTATAAGTGTTTTTATTAGACGTCTCTACATGAAAAAAAATTTCGAAGGCAACAGGTCGGCAAAATCACCCACAATGTGTACGGTCATTGTATTTGGCGTAACTTCAACATTTTGAACAGAATATTGCTTTTCCACTTCAGTTGTGTCTGGTTCACTGTCCACCTCCGTGTCCATTTCTTCTGTATTCGCTGATTCACTGCGTTGATGTGTTTTTCTTCGTGTTTGGGTTCTGCACCGTCTTGTTCAATGGGTTCCGCTGCTTTATTTACTATTGTTTCTGAACCATCAACCAAGCCCTTCGGCTTTTTTTGCCGTGGTTTACGTACTTCGTATTCAACACCGTGCACTTTGAAACAGTGCTTCTTCAAATGTCCCTTTCGTTTGAACATTTTTTTGCAGTGATTACACTTTGCATATCCGTGCACTTCGCGACAATGTCGAAGTAGGTTGCTGCTTTTGCTACAGCGGCGAAAACAAGTGATACATTGATCCATGCTTGGCAGTAAACAACAACAACCGATTGTATGGGCTTTTATTGATTATAACTACAACAAATTGTCTGATTACCGCTCTTAAGGGGTTTTTATTGATTATTCAGATGGCTGGCCTTGTAGCTGGTTTGTTGTAGAGATAATAAAAGGCAAGACCTCTAGCTGTGATATCAACACCGTTATGTGATTGTCAGCAGCGAAGGCCTTACCTTAACTATAGGCATTCTGATATCTGTTAATGTCAATTTCATCAAAACCATGATGTGTATGCCCTGTGACTGTAATAGAACCAAGTCCGGTACTACACAACCTTTCACCAAACCAACAGCAATTGAACTTCAGCCTGATGGTCAAATTAGTGTTGTTCAGGGTAGTACTCGTGTGACGTATACACTGCGACAATTGAACAGAGTTCAGCAATTTCTGAACAAATGTTTTTCACAAGTGTGTCATATTGAAGAAACTGCCAATTTGCTTTGCCCTTACATAGCTGAACAAGACAACATCCAACTCTGTCTTGCCGATGATAAGCAAGTCATATTTGCTATTGCAGGTCCACCAGTATTTAACTAGAAAAGACTTGCTAGCATTGTACGACCTATAAACAACATTCAACAATGGCAAGCAATGCAGCTGATGGGATTGTGCCTGATGTTGTGTCAACAAACACCAGACTTACTTCACTTGGTCGGTCATATTGTGCACCATTTAACCTTAGAGGATATATCTACCGAAGTGTTGAACAATACTGCCAGTCAGAGAAAGCAATGTATTTCGAGGATTTCTATGCCTATCCTTGGATTATGCAGGCCTGGTCACCGCACAGAGTCAAAGTCGTGGGTGACGCAATACCTGGTGTATGGAAAGAAACTGATGCTCTGCTGACTGGAACAAGGGCGAAAATACGACAAAACCCTGCCATTGAAGCACTACTGTTGAGAACCAGCAATACTGACATTACCAGCACATTTGATACTACAATGTTAAACGTCTTGATAAATTTGAAATATGAAATCATGTTTGACTAATTCACTATTGTATGTATCTTCATCATATGCATAATCAATAAAAGAATTTTTAAATGGCAGTAGTGATAGTCAGTTGTCACAAACATGGGTAAACTTCAAGTAATTCCAACACCGTTCTTAAAACTTCAGCATCCATTCACATGTATAGTAGCAGCGCCCACGAAAGCAGGGAAGACAACATTTGTGTCTAAATTGCTCAGATACGCAAACCAACTGATAAACTCACCGCCAAGTCGCATTATTTGGTGTTACACTGAATGGCAGTCCACCTACGAAGC
>JASANF010014381.1:0-11069 GCA_030248245.1 Trissonchulus sp. WLG1_4 | reverse complement strand
CGGATAAAAAGCCTAGCTTTTTATCCCGACTTTTATGAATACCGGCCCTGCTCGAGCAGCTGAAAAAAGCTGCAGGTTTTTTTCAGCTGCTCGAGCAGCTGGAAAAAAGCTAGAGCAGCTGGAAAAAAGCTGGAGCAGCTGGAAAAAAGCTGGAGCAGCTGAAAAAATGCGGATAAGTATGGCGGTCACTATAGACTAGAGCTGCTCCGTTGTCATGACAACGCTGCAGTTCCAGCTTTTTTTCAGCTGCTCCAGCTTTTTTTCGCCGTTTCCGGCTTTTTTGCAGCTGCTCGAGCAGCTGAAAAAAAGCCGGAAATGGCGAAAAAAAGCTGCAGCTTTTTTTCAGCTGAAAAAAAGCTCAATGTGAACACGGCCTCAAGCATTGTTGAGAATACGACTTCACCTTCACTTTACCTGTGGGTAAAGTTAGCCTAACTTTACCTACAATTAATTTTGAGAATACGGCCCCTGAACAGACGAAGCGTTTTTAGTGCGGAAAGCCTGCGTCTTGATTTTACCGCAGCGTTTTAAACGCCAGACTGCTATTCGACCTGCGATTTTATTGCGTTTTGATGCTGCGGAGCTATTGGTTTTAATAATTTTCGTGGAGCAATTTGTCATTTTTTTGAAACAGTAAAGACGCAGCAAACTGACCTGCGAGACGCACTAAGGCCGCAAAGCTTGTTCAGACGGTGCGTTTGGCTTGCGACACCCTGCGGCTTGCGTTTTGCGTCAAAATCGCAGCGGCAAAAACGCACCGTGTGAATCGACCTTTAGTAACACTGATGCATCATAGGAAATGGAGTATAACTTGTGTTTACACAATATTCCTGCTTGAAATTCCTTCTTGACACGTCGCCAATACATATGTTCCACAACCTGTGGTTAAAATTTTTTAAAATTCGCATTATCCAGTAAAAAATAGTTTACTTAGCCTATTTCATAATTAGAAAAATTAGTATGTTTGGCTAGAATAAGCAAGATATGTAGCGAATAAAGCTGAACTAAATATATTACTATGTGATAATATATGCTCGTGACATTTCAGAGTGATATAATAAGCGAGTTGGGCTTATTTTGCGAGCCCCAATATGACGAAAAATTGTAATTTTCGACAAAATTTGAAATTTTTTGGAAAAGGTGAAAATATTTGTTTTTTTGCTTAGAAAGTGTCAAAAATGAATTCAGCGCATGTGAAAACCTATAAATACGTGGTTTTATGCTGAAAAAAATACGCGTTTGAATTTCCCCCCCCAACCGAATCTGCTCCATTAAAATACTCTGTATTTTAGCCGTGTTTACATTAAGCTTTTTTTCGCCGTTTCCGGCTTTTTTTCGGCTGCTCGAGCAGCTGAAAAGCTCGAGCAGCTGAAAAAAAGCTCGAGCAGCTGAAAAAAAGCTCGAGCAGCTGAAAAAAAGCGGATAAGTATGGCGGTCACTATAGACTAGCTAGTAGTGGCTAGTAATGGCTAGCAGTGGCTAGTAGCGGCTAGGCTAGTAGTGGCTAGTAGTGGCTAGTGGCTAGTAGTGGCTAGTAGCGGCTAGGCTAGTAGTGGCTAGTAGCGGCTAGGCTAGTAGTGGCTAGTAGTGGCTACTCCGTTGTCATAACAACGCTGCAGTTCCAGCTTTTTTTCAGCTGCTCCAGCTTTTTTTCAGCTGCTCCAGCTTTTTTTCGCCGTTTCCGGCTTTTTTGCAGCTGCTCGAGCAGCTGAAAAAAAGCTCAATGTAAACACGGCCTGCTGCTGTATGTAGAAAAACGATGATTTTCGACAAAAATCAAGTTTTTTCGAAAAGGTATAAATCAACGTTTTTTTTGCTTGGAAAGTGCTAAAAATGAACTCAGTGCATGCGAAAACCTATAAAGACGTGTTTTCACGGTGAAAAATATCAGTTTGAAGAATTCCCCCCCCCCGCAGGAAAATTATTTCTAGAAAACAACTAGAAAAAAAACAAAAAAACTAGAAAAAATTAGCTAGTTTTTTTCTGTTTTTTTTCTAGTTTTTGTTTCTAATTCTTCCTGACGAATATCTAGTTTTTTTCTGTTTTTTCTGGTTTTCTAATTTTTTTTAACTTTTTTCTGACTTATTTCTGGTTTTTTTCTAACTGCCAGTCTCACGATCTAGTTTTTTCTACTTTTTTTTCTGGTTTTTTTCTGACTCTATAGAGAAGGTTTTCTAGCTTTTTTTTTGGTTTTTTTCTAACTTTTCTGTTTTTTTCTAGTTTTTTTCTAGCTGTTTTCTACGTATTCTCTGGCTTTTTTCTGGTTTTTTTCTAGTTTTTTTCTGATTTTTCACCAACCCTTTCTTGGACATTTTCAATTTTTTCAGAGTGTAGTGTTCCCTGATGATTTCCCTTATTGTTCAGCAACGTCTTGGTCTAGAGGCGAAAACCCCCAGAAGATTTTTTGGAATTTTGAAATAAAATTTGCACTGAACAATCAATCATAAGCAACACTTATTGTAAAATCAGTATGGTTGCAGGGGTCTGGGGGCGGCAGCCCCCAGAAGCTGGAGCTTTTTTGGAATTGTTAAATAAAATTTGCATTGAAAAAGCAATTCTAAGCAACACGTATTCTAAAATCAGAGTGGTTGCAGGGGTCTAGAGGCGAAAGCCCCCAGAAGATTTTTTGGAATTTTGAAATAAAATTTGCACTGAACAATCAATCATAAGCAACACTTATTGTAAAATCAGTATGGTTGCAGGGGTCTGGGGGCGGTAGCCAGAATTGCAATAAAGCAATTGCAGATTTTTTACAATTTTTAGGCCGAATTTGGTCAACTGGTGATGTATCTTGATTCTTGAAATGAAATGAAATGAAATTTTTTTCTACAGGACTATTAGACAAATATGGGAACGTCACATCAGACAGTGTATATATTACACACGTAAAAACAACATAATGTATGTATATACTTGCATAGGCTTTGATGAAAGATAATATACAATATACATACATATATATATATATATATATATATATATATATATATATATAATATAATTATAATACCATGATAAAATTATGTGACGTTTGGAGGGCGATAATTAGCAGCAAGATGACCGTTGAGTTGACTGATCCGATCAATGTATCAACACTCATCTACCCGGTTTACATTCGGTTTGGGAAAATGTTTTCACCCGTAAAGTGCTACCCACCTCATCTCAATAAAATTAAAAAAAAACCCATGGCCTTGATCTGATCTCTAGCCCCCAAAATAACTGTTGCCGCTTTTAATGAACATATAAAAAAACCAAGATTTAAACTCAGCAGAAAAAAGGAAGAAACAGAAAAATACAATAAATTAATGTACATATTGATGTATGTATTAATAATTAATTAATGTATTAATGTAATTAATAACGATATATATGATATATAACATGACATAAAAGGTATATAAGGGACTTTAAGAACGTTACAAAACGATTTAGTAAAAGCAGAAAAAAGCTTGAAAAAAACTAGATCGAATTTTCAGAAAGTTTGAAAAATCTAAAAATACTCACATCGCGTTATCAAACAATCAGAAAAGCACAGTAAAAAAGCTGTATAAACCAATTTAAACCCACCAAAAACAGCGGAAAATACAGAAAAAATAAGCAAGAATAATGCATTATATACAATGAGAATTACAGACACAAAAGACTAAAACAAATGACAAAAAGGGCGTAAAAGTACTTCAAAAACATTAAAAACCTATTTGGGGCAAATCTGAAAAAGGTTAGAAAAAAACCAGAAAAAACCAGAAAAAAACTAGATCGTATTTTGACAAAGTCAGAAAAAAAACCAGAAAAAAACTAGATCGTATTTTGACAAAGTCAGAAAAAAAACCAGAAAAAAACTAGATCGTAAGTTAGAAAATTACTAGAAAAAAACTAGATAACTTTTTCTGGTTTTTTTTAACTAGAAAAAAGTTAGAAAAAAACCAGATAATTTGTTACGATCTAGTTTTTTTCTGGAAATAACTTTCCTGTGCCCCCGCCTCAGTTGCACCCTATTTCAGGGTTGGCAAGTCTCGGGTTTGCAACCGAGACCGAGACCGAGACCGAGACCAGGCAACCGAGACCACCCAAACGAGACCTACGAGACCAAGACCAGCCCTTGGAGACCTTTTTTTAAAATTTCAATTTTAGACAATTGATGTATTTTGAAACGGGAAAAATTAGTGATTAAGTATGATAAAAGTGACCATTATGTTGCGAGAAACATCATTATAAGCACCGGATGCAGGAGAGTAATTGACTACCGGAGAAGAGGGTCACTTTCCCGCTATTCTGACAACTTTTGGATATTTTTTTGAAGTTTCGCACAATTCCTAGCAGGGCGTTTTAATACAGGCATTTTGTAGTGCATACTGCATAGGTTGGCACTTTTGCAGTTTAACTCCGGTGCCAGCATAGAATCGTCCGTGCTCGTACTACGATCAGAAGTTCTAATAGTGGCACCATCACGGACCAGAAGAGAGAGTTTCTACCGGTGTCTCAGTTATGTGGGGGAAAGCCGGAAGGCTTGTTGCCTCAACCCCAATCACCTTATAGCCAAAAAATTATTTGATTGTGGTGCCTAGGTTTTTTTCAAATCCTTCATGTTTTGACATGCGGTAAAAGGTTGGGGCTCGCTCAAGAAAGTTCAATTGAACTGCCCACTCAGTTCGCGCTTGGTAAAGTTGCAGAAGCCAGCATTTTTTATTACAAATTAACTACGAAGTTAGGACTATCTGGTAAGTGATGGTCAGTATTTTACGTCTAAGATATATATGCTTGAAGTTGAAAGATTCCACATAAGTCAGGCAACCCATTCTAGCTCAAACCTTAGTTCGAAACTATAGCTTGATAAAACTAAGGACGGTGTATAATACAAAGTTTAAACTTGAAGTTCGCTAAAATTTGTCAGTGCAGTGACATTCCATTTCTGCAGCTGTTTACCTTTTCATGCCTCGCAGTCTTTTTTGAAATTTAAGATTTTCCAAAAAAAATCGTAGTGATCTTGCAAAATTTTCAAAACTTTACAAAAAAAAAAGTGTCATCTGAATACCGAGACCAGACCACCCTATGGCAGGTCTCGGTTATACTACCGAGACCGAGACCGAGACCAGCCTAGTCTCGGTTTTTTTACGAGACCGAGACCGAGACCGAGACTGCCAACCCTGCCCTATTTCCCACCCAACTGCACTTGATCCTAGTTTCCCTTGCAAAACCTCGAAAAGATACAATTGAGCAGTTTCTATCTGAAAAATAAACCCAGTTTGGTCCTTCATATGTTGAAACTGCACAGCTGAAAAATACTAGACGTCCTCACTCCTCATTATTGTTTACTTTTTTTATTTTTTGTTCATTTAGGCTTTGGCAGCAGTTTCCACAGTCAGATATGTTAACAACTGGGATTGTGTCAAAGATTCTACGGTTGGCTCCTAGTTATTATATAATTGTTATTGTATTATATTTTATTTTTACGCAGCACTCTCAGGGGCCGCGTATATACTATAATCAGATTCTCGATTTCCTATGTAATTTTGGGTAGTTCAAATTCTCTACGTTAAATTACACTAGAATGGCAGATATGTCGAATCTTGCAAGCAAAGAAGTGAAAGTCGAAAGACACTAATGGAGAAATTATATAATGCAAGACAGTCAGCACCGGAATGGATTCGAACCACCAATCTTCAGATTAGAAATCAGATGCTCAGTAGATGCGTAACGCACTACTATCTAAGCCAAACGGGCTTATTAATTCTTCAAAGATTGTTGTCATTAGGTATCACACTGGCAAGGCGGATCCAGGATGAAATTTCGGGTCGGGGTGGCGAAATTTATTAAAACTATTAGTTTTTTAGTTTCTTTTAAAGTTTCTTCACGAAGAAAAAATGGTCATATTACAAAACATTTCAGTAGCGTAGCCTTGAAAATTTTTCGGACCGGAAATGGTTTTTCGATTTTGTGAGAAGTGTAAAAATGCACATATTTGCAATTTTATCTGCCAAAAACGTCACAAACTCGCATATTTCGTTCAAAAACAATGCAAATTTTAGACCAGAGAAGCATCGAAAGTGAAACTGAGGCTTAAACTATCCGAGAGTCCGGCGAGCTTCCAGAAGCTACCAAATCTAGAAAATTTACGAAGTACATATTATTTTACGTTAGACCACGAATTCACTAAAATGTGACTTTTACTACGATAAAACAGCTGAAACGACAGTGGCGTAGCGTACCCAGAAAAAATTTAGGGGGGTATGACATTTCGATTTTTTGTCATACTGAAAATACATTTTTTGGCAATTTTAACACTTATAAAACGCCTTACAAACGCAAGTTCACTAAACCACAAAGTCGTAGGGGTCTGGGGGCGGCAGCCCCCAGCAAAAAATTGGCAATTTTTTCAATTTTTAGACCGAATTTGGTCAACTGGAGACGTATTAGAAATTTTTTCTGACAGGTAAGTTAAAACAAAAGATCGTTACGTCGCATTAGTCAGTGTATATATGACACATACACAAGTATATATATATATATATATATATATATATATTATGTATATATACATATGCACTGACTAATACAACGTGAGACGAGATACTTTATTTACCTGTGAGGAACCTGACTGCGTCTCCCAGTTGACCAAATTCGGTCTAAAATTGAAAAAAATTGCCAATTTACAAGCCTACGACTTTGTGGTTTAGTGAACTTGCGTTTGTAGAGGCGTTTTAAGATGTTAAAATTGCCAAAAAATGTATTTTCAGTATGACAAAAATCGAAATGTCAACTGCCCTAGATTTTCTGGTCCACTTTTTAGTGTCATAAAAGTCACATTTTGAATTCGTGGTCTAACATTAAAATAATATGTACTCGTAAAATTTTCAATTTTGGTAGCTTGGAAATTTTCGCGGGACTCTCAGAATAGTTTAAGCCTCAGTTTCACTTCGATGCTTCTCTGGTCTGAGTTGCATTGTTTTTTGAACGAAATATCATTTTGTGACGTTTTTTGCGGATGCAAGGAATATGTGCATTTTTAACTTTCTCACAAAATCGAAAAACTGCGTCAAAATTTTCAAGCTACGCTACTGAAATGTTTTGTAGTCTGACCATTTTTCTTTCGTGAAGAAAACTTTAAAAAGAAACTAAAAAACTGTAGTTTTAATGCAATTTTCGCCACGAAATTTTCGAAATTTCCTATTGATCCGGCTGCCCAGTGTGATACCTAATGACAACAATCTTTGAAATTAATAAGCCCGTTTGGCTTCAATAGTAGTACGTTACGCGGTGTCTGAGCATCTGATTTCCTGATCTGAAGATTGGTGGTTTCAAATAATTCCAGGTGCTAACTGTCTTGCATTATATAATTTCTCCATTCATATTCTTTCAACTTTCAGCTTATTTTTTTGCTTGCAAGATTCAACATATCTTGTCATTCTGGTGTAGATTTAACGTCATTTAAACACATAGGAAATCGAATTATAGTATACGCGGCCCCTGAGGTGCTGCGTAAAAATAAAATATAATACAAAATAACAATTATCATAACTAGGGAGCCAACCGTAAAAAACTTGACACAATTGCCAGTTGTTAACATATCTGACTGGAAACTGCTGGGAAAAAAGTAAACAATGAGAATAAGACGTCTAGTATTTTTCAGCTGTGCAGTTTCAACATATGAAATTTTTTCAGATGGGAACTGCTCAATTGTATCTTCGAGGTTTTGCGAGGGAAAACTAGGGATAGAGTGCAGTTGGGTGGGGAGGGGCGGGGTTGCGGTCTCGGTCTGCAGGTCTCGGTACTCAAAAAACCGGAGACTAGGCTGGTCTCGGTCTCAGTTATACGTAGTATAACCGAGACCCTCCGTAATAATCGTCTCGTCTCATTATTTTCAGATAACACTTTTTTTTTTGTAAAGTTTTGAAAATTTTGCAAGATCCACTACGATTTTTTTTGGAAAATCTTAAATTTCAAAAAAGACTGCGAGGCATGAAAAAGGTAAACATGCAGGAATGTCACTGCACTGACAAATTTTTAGCGAAGACTTCAAGTTTAAACTTTGTATTATACACGGTCTTTCAGTTTTATCAAGCTATAGTTTCGAAGGTTTGAGGTTTGAGCTAGAATGGGTTGCTGGGCTTTTTTTATGTGGAATACTTTTTCAACTTCGAGGTATATATCTTAGAATTAGTTTTAAAAAATACTGACCATCCCCACTTACAGTGGGGTTAACTTCGTAGTTAATTTGTAATAAAAAATGCTCACTTTGTGCAACTTTACCAAGACTGAGTAGGCAGTTCAATTGAACTTTCTTGAGCGAGCCCCAACCTTTTACCGCATGTCAAAACGTGAAGGATTTGAAAAAAAAAACCTCCGCACCACAATCAAATAATTTTTTTTTGGCTTATTGCGGGGTTTGAGGTACAAATCTCCCCGGCTTTCCCCCGTGGTTTTTGGAGCGCGTAGAAACTCTCTCTTTTCTGGTCCCCAGTAATGCGTCCCACTATTAGAACTTCTGATCGTAGTACGAGCACGGACGATTACTATGCACCGGGAGATTTTAAACTGCAAAAGTGCCAAACATGCAGTGTACAAAATGCCTGTATTAAAAACGCCTATTAAAATTGTGCGAAACTTCAATGCCAAAAGTTGTCAGAATAGCGGGAAAACGGCAACTTCTGCTACTCTCCTGCGTGCGGTGCTTATAATGATGTTTCTCGCAACATAATGGTCACTTTTATCCATCTTAATCGTATTACGGGGTTTCAAAATACATACAATTGTCTAAAATTGAAATTTAAAAAAAAGTTCCGAGGGTCAGTCTTCGTCTCAGTAGGTATTTTCGGTGGTCTCGGTTGCCTGGTCTCAGTTCTGTCAGTTGCAAACCCGAGAACTTGCCGACCCTGAAATAGGGTGCAACTGAGGCAGCACAGGAAAGTTATTTCCAGAAAAAAAAACTAGATAGTAACAAATTATCTGGTTTTTTTGTCGTTTTTTTTGTAATTAAAAAAAAGAACCAGAAAAAGTTATATACATTTTTTTCTAGTAATTTTCTAACTTACGATCTAGTTTTTTTTCTGGTTTTTTTTTTCTGACTTGTCAAAATACGATCTAGTTTTTTTTATCATTTTCTGACTTTGTCAAAAATGAGATATTTTTATCATTCTGGTTTTTTTCTGATTTTTTAGATTTGCCCCAAATAGTTTTTTAATGTTTTTGAAGTACTTCTTAGGCCTTTTTTGTCATTTGTTAGTCTTTTGTGTCTGTAATTCTCATTGTATATAATGCATTATTCTTGCTTATTTTTTTCTGTATTTTCAGTTTAAATTTTCATTTTAAATTGGTTTATACAGCTTTTTTATATACTTTCTGAACTGTTTGATAACACAATGTGACTATTTTTAGATTTTTCAAACTTTCTGAAAATTCGATCTAGTTTTTTTCAAGCTTTTCTGCTTTTACTAAATAGTTTTTTTGTAATTTCTTCTTAAAGTCCCCTCCTTTATGCATATTTATATCATATATATCGTTATTAATTACATTAATACATTAATTAATTATTAATACATACATCAATATGTACATTAATTTATTGTATTTTTCTGTTTCTTCCTTTTTTCTGCTGAGTTTAAAATATTGGTTTTTTTATATGTTAGTAAAAGCGGCAACCTATTTTGGGGGGCTAGAGATTCAGATAGAGGCCATGGGTTTTTTTTTCAACTTTTCCTGAGAATGAGGTGGGTCCACACTTTTTCAGACAAAAACATTTTCCCGAAAATTTCATATGTAAACCGGGTAAATAATGTTGATACATTGATCGGAATCAGTGTCATTCTTGCTGCTAATTATCGCCCTCCAAACGTAGCATGCATTTATCATGGTATTATAATTATATATATATATATATATATATATATATATATATATATATGTATGTATATTGTATATTATCTTTCATCAAAGCCTATGCAAGTATATACATACATTATGTATTGTTTTTACGTGTGTAATATATACACTGCTCTGATGTGAACGTTCCCGTATTTGCATAGTCCTGCCTGCAAAAAAAAAGAATTTCCGTTCATTTTCATTTCAAGAATAGAGATACATCAGCCAGTTGCCAGAATTCGGCCTAAATTGTAAAAAATCTCAATTGCTTTATTGGGTCTCGCTCCGCCGATTTCCCTACCCAGACTGATTTTACAATAAGCTACTTATGATTGATTGTTCAGTGCAAATTTTATTTCAAAAAATTACCAAAATCTTCTGGGGGCTGACCCCTGCAACCACTCTGATTTTGAGAAAATACGTGTACTAAAATTGCTTTTTCAATGCAAATTTTATTTAACAATTCCAAAAAAGCTCCAGCTTCTGAGGTATCCGCCCGACCCCTGCAACCATACTGTGATTTTACAATAAGTTTGCTTTTTATGATAATCCTTCAGTGCAAAAATTATTTTCAAAATTCCAAAACATTTTTCGCCAAATTTTGCTGAAATATGAGGAAAAATAGGAACACTACACTCTGAAAAAATTGAAAAAGTAGTTCAGTGAAAAATCGAGAAAAACTAGAAAAAAAAAAAGCCAGAAAATTGTACGTAGAAACAGCTAGAAAAAAACTAGAAAAAAACAAAAAAAAAAAACCAAAAAAGAAGCTCGAAAACCTTCCAGAGTCAGAAAACCAGAAAAAAGTAGAAAAAACTAATATAAACTGGCAGTCAAGAAAAAAACCAGAAATAAGTAAAAAGTTGAAAAAAATTGGGACCAGAAAAAAAAAAACTAAATATCGTGCAGAAGAATTAGAAACAAAAACTAGAAAAAAAACAAAAAAAACTAGCTAATTTTTCTAGTTTTTTTGTTTTTTTTCTAGTTGTTTTCTGGAGTAATTTTTATCAGGAGAGCAATACTATATGTTATGTTTTGTTCGTGCTGCTTTTCGTTCAGTTACGTATTGCTAAGTCTCATGTAGTATAAGTGCCTGCGCACTTGTAAAAATCAATATATATGCAATGCAGTCATTGTTCATACGTTGCTGAAGCTCGAGACGGCCCTGGGCTTGCGGATTTCTAGGCCCGGCGGGCCGCGCACCAGCCGGGCCGACG